>JAUELC010093863.1:0-11900 GCA_031471745.1 Cryptochiton stelleri
AATATTGGAGGTTGCTCACCTCTGATCAGTGGGTATGACACCACTGTACAAGGTGTAAAATTGGACTTTGAATACCAACTCCATCAAGTGCATGTCCCTAGACCTATTAGTTTTACAGATGTAGAGTCTGAGGTTATAACCAAGGAAATTGGCAGCCTGATAAGGAAAATAAGTCTTGGGGTATGCACAACATGAAAGTAACGAGTTTATGTCTTACATATTTATTCGGCCTAAGAAAGCCAGATGATATGTCTCTGAAGGTCTCTGAATAAAACTCCACCATTACTCTCAATATACCAGGGTGTTATTTTGCTTCTATCGATCATAAAGACGCTTATTACACTATTCCTTTATATTCATCCAAAATTCAGAAAATATAGGCGTTTTAGAAAGGGGTGCTCTACCAGTATACATATCTAGCAAAGGGATTGCCACCAGCCCCTAGGATTTTCACTAAATTATTGAAAGTCGTGTTTTCCTCACTTCGTAAACGTGGTTTACTAATATTGTTAACATTGACGATTCTCATTCGGTGTGAAATTCTGCGAGTGAGGTCCATAAAAAATGTTAAAGCCACTATTGACTTGCAAGACTGTACAGGTTTTACTATTCATCCTTTAAAGTCTGTGGTAACCCATTCTCAGGAAATTGAGTTTTTGGGATTCAATTTTAATTCTGTTCTTATGCGAGCCAATCTAACAAAAAGAGAAATGAATGAAACTGCAAACAACTTGTCAGAATGTTATTTCTAGGAACAGTTTTTCAATTCGTGAATTTGCTTAAGTCATTGGCATGTTAGTAGCAGCATAGCCTGGTGTGCAATACGCTTCTTTCCACTATAAGCCTCTGGAGATTGAAAAGACCTCTATGTTAAAAAAAATCGGGGCTCTTATGATGCATCTGTGAGTATGGCAGCTACTAGTAAGACGGAGTTACTCTGGTGGGTGGATAATTTAGGGTCCTGTTATCAGGACATTCTGGAACCTAAAGTGTCTGTGTATGTACACTGTGATGCATCAAATACTGGATGGGGTGGAGTCCTTGGCGACATTAACACTGGTGGATGTTGGTCGCTCGAGGAGAAGAGTTCTCACATTAATTATCTAGAGCTTTTATCAATTTTACTAACTTTAAAGTCATTGTGTAAAGAAATGTTGGATACTCATATTCGTGTTATGTCAGACAATTCTACGGCAGTTGCCTGTTTTTCCAGAATGGGGAGTACAAAGATTGCCGTTTACAAATTAACGCAGAGATTTTTGATTGGTGTAAGGGAAAAAATTTGGCCTTCAAGTTCTCATATTGCAGGCTCGCTTAATGTTGTTGCTGACAAAGAGTCTAGGAAAGTTTATATTGACAAGGAGTGGAAATTGCGTGAGGATCTTTGTGATACTATATTTAAATTATTTGGTAGATGTGAAATTGACCTTTTCGCCTCTCTACTCAATTACCAGATTGATCGTTATGTGTCGTGGAAGCCAGATCCTCATGCATTTGCTGTTGCTTGTTTAACGTTGGACTGGTCTCTTTTTTATTCATATATTTGTCCACCTTTAGTCTCATAGGAAGGGTCTTGCAGAAGCTACGTCTAGACAACGCAAGAGCGGTGTTGATTGCACCAATTTGGCCGACACAAGCTTGGTTCACGCAGGTGTTAAGTCTGTCTGTAGACTATCCAATAATTCTACAAAGGGGAGTCGATAGCCTCTATCTGCCACAGACTCCGGAAAGAAAGCACTCTCTTCAGAAAATGAAGAGGTTGCCTTCAGGTTATCCGGAAATCCCTTAGACTCCGTGGAGTTTCAAAACGAGCTTCAGCTGGAGGATATCAACAAAGCAATCATATCGCTCCTATATCCAAAAATGGGTGTAGTTTTGTGATAAACGAGAAAGTGATCCAATTTCTGCATCTGTCATTTTAGTGCTTGATTTTCTTTCTTAGTTTTATTCTAGTGTAAATAAGAATTATAGCACCATGTTAGATAAGGAATTTTAAGAAAGATTTGCCTAAATGTAAAGGTTACAAGTAATTTGAGGTTATGGTTATAATGTTCATAAATGTGTTATGACTATCAATGCAATGCTTGTTTATTTTTTGTTCTGCTATATTGTCCTGATAAAGCACAAGACTAGAGTCCAGTCAGGTACTGTGAAGATCATTTGCATATGAATGCACTATTGAGAAAACTGGTTTGGAGTCCCGTGTCTGAATGCATGGTAGGGTCCTCTTTACAGCATGTATTAGAATATCAATACATGTTTGTATTTGTAGCACCAAAAGGCTGTGTTTTCTGGGAGACTACAATGACTGTATTTGAATATTAAATACTTGCGTTGATTTGTCATGTCTTTCAATATGCTGATAGCAATGTTTTCTGTACGTTGATGGGTTAAATATCCCTTTGCTTTTGGGATATAAAATTTGTAATCACATTTTGAATGAGGGTTGTCAAGCATGTGTTCATGTGGAAAGTCTGGGCACTCCCTGCTTTACCTGCTCAGTGTTGCTGGGGCAGGGCACTCCCTATACCTGCTCAGTGTGGCAGGGGCAGGGCACTCCCTGCTTTACCTGCTTAGTGTGGCAGGGACAGGGCACTCCCTGCTTTACCTGCTCAGTGTGGCAGGGGTAGGTTGTGCAATATATAACTGAATGATAGTGGCCATGTGTGTTTTGGATACGGGTCTACTTAAACATGCCTACTGGAAACTGACAGATCATGTGAGTTATAGGCAGAACTTGCAAGTATGTTATTATAATAACTGGAAATATGTCGATGTGGCACCTGTTGTGTGCTACACTATCCTCATGCCGTGAATTCAGAGGCTATTCTAGTCTCGCGTGAACCAGACTCTTCGCGTTAACTTGCAACCCGCTACTAGAGTCTGGTAACATTACATACACAATTTTTCAAAAAATCATGGCCGCCTTTTGATCGGGCTATCGTTGAGCTAGTGTTCTGATAAGCGCCTTTTAAATATATTCCTAACATTTAATCGAATCCAAAATATATTTAGTTAAATACAAATTAAATAATTTATTTGATGAGTTTGAAATATATTTAGCCCATGCTTAAAAACACTTGTTGTAAACTAATGACGTAAATAGGTCAAGTTAACGCGAAGAGTCTGGTTCACGCGAGACTAAGGCTATTCATCTAACTAGTAGTATCCGGTTCCTGGTGGTGAATGTTTTACGTAGACCCACCAAGACGTCCGCTAATTGGATTACCTATACCGATGTAGACCTTCCTTAATTGGATTACCTGTACCAACGAAGAAGTAATACAGTTCAGTAATGCAGATAACCAGCCTTGTGAATGGGCTTTGGTTAATACCACGTTTCCGGTGAATTATGGTTCATGCTTTCATAAGTTGCTTCCCATTAATACTGAGTGTCAATTGCAGTATTGTGTTTTCCTGTAGATGGTTCCGGCCAGGGAATCCATACGTAAGTATCGCCCCCTAGTTATTCAGCACATGATAGGCGAACTCGGTGATTATGTAAGTACTCTATGTATTAACTGTCAATATTGTGCCGCCTAGTGGTTCAGCACAGGAACGTTATTGGTCAGCTAATTATCGAAGAGTAAAACTTTCATCCATTCGTAAGTGTCGCCCCCTAGTGATTCAGCACAGGAGATGCTGACTCCATATATTAAGCTGACTGTCAATATTGCCCCGCCTAGTGGTTCAGCACAGGAACGTTATTGGTGGGCTGGTAATCATATTCATGTTTCGTCATTGATTGTATCGTCTTTTTGACATTTTCGTTTGGCCGTGGCTAAATACATGTATCAATTTTGTAAACCGTGTTTTGTGTTGTTTGTCTGAGCAGTTTTCTTTTGATTTCTTTATCTCGTATGTAACAAAGATGATAATATTAATAAGAGTATTGGAACTATTACAGGACCAAAAATAATTAAAATAGACAAGTATCCCTTGAATCAAACTGGGGTCCACGATATAACGCACTTGTACATGTATGTTAAAGAATAACGTTCCTGGAATAATGATTTTAAACTTGTCTCAAACAGCATGCCATCGATCTCGATCACCAGGTCACAGAACTCTGCAGATTAAAGTTAGATATTATTAACAGATATCATGGTCAGTAACAGTGGAAAATGAATTTCAATCGACTGCATACTAAGACAGGTTGAACCGTTGATCAAACCACAATTAAAAGTTGCCAATATGTATGACTTCGAAGGAACATATATGAGCGTAATCACCCTTCACATATTTGTTTGGGGTTAGGCGGATATTTGATTATTGGAATTTGAGAATGGTAGGTATTAATAAACATGTCTTCACTTTCTACTCATAATTTAGATACGAACTATGTCTGTCCACACTGGGTATTGCTTGGGACACTCATTCTGCTTCACAAATGTAAATGAAGAAGTGAAAGCCCGTACAAAATCTACACAATGCTATAACATGCCGCATGCGTCACAATACGTACTTAATTAAATGCACTCTCCGTAAATAATTTGCAAATGACTGTCAAATTTACCAAAAACAAAACCGATTGTTACGGTACTTTGGCCGAAAATATGTTTCCTGGGCAGTCCAGCATATTAGCCTGAGCCAGCATGCATGCTCGCGATACTATAGGCCGACTCTCTAACTGTACAACTCCAATGGAGATACATAGATTTCGGATTTGATTTAGATTTTTGCTGCAATCTGAAACTCAATGAACTTTCTGCTCAACAAATATAGATTTTATTGTGAGCTGTATCACATGGCAAATTTTAAACTATATATAATATTGAGCAGTTCCAGAGATACATCGAAATAAAAAATTCAGTTTGCCTCACATTTGTGTAAACTAAGCGCCTGCACACGGAATTGGAAGGCCAAATTCACTTTCCTTTTTCTAGATATATTATTGTGTCCAGTACGTGGGGTTCCGCAAGAACCATCCATATAGAATGTAGATCTTACTGTTGGCTATCGTGTGATATAAGTTACAAGTTTATAGCAAAAGAGTTTATAAAGGTACATTCATTTAAGCAAATTGCTTCTTCGCTGCAAACAAGATAAACAAAAAAAAACAATGTCCTTCGTGCAAATTGAACTCGGATTGCCCGCGTAACAATCTAACACGCAACCACTGCGCCACTGTTCACGTGCGTCCAGCTATGAGTTATAACTACCTTTACGACAGCGCTTAACGTGGACTACTAATTTCACTTAACATTTTCACGATATAACACAAAAACGAGAAGAGTAGCGTCAAAACCAGCCCGTATTCAAATGTAGATCTAACTGTGGGCTATCATGTGGTATCAATTAACAGTGTATAGCTTAAGTAGTTCTCGATTTATACCCATTTGAACAACTCGTTTATTCTGTCATTTGATTAACCCAGAATTTGCACGTGTCAAAATCGCGTATCGTTTTCTGAAATTTGCACGAGAACTGTTGGAAGTAGACACACAAACTGTAGCTTGTACTTAGGACGTCATTTTACATCTAAATATACTAAATTTAATTTTTTTTTTTTTTAAACACAAACTTTATATTTTGACCTAATTTTTCTGTAGCCATATTTACCTAATTTGCATACCTATCCAGACGCCAGAATGAAATCTTAGTGGCTATACTGCATACAAGATATGATTATAGTTTCAAGTTACTGGCTTCTGCGGTTGTTGAGGAGAAGATTTTTTAAAATTTTCGAAAAATTATGCAAATTTTAATATAGCTGCCGTAGTTCTTGGCTAATCAAATTTTCCTTAAGATATGCACTGCACCATATATAACTGTTGTTATATGTAAAGTTTCAAACAAATCCATTTAGCAGTATTCTCTAAACCAGCCGGACAAAAAATAGCCAAATTCTGTTCCCACCAATAACAATAGGGAATCTCGCAGAAAACTAGAACCCCTAATAATAATTAAAGCTGTAACGAAACAGCGATACCGGGGTTCTAGCTGATAATGCTAATGTTAATGATGACAACTTCGACCCGAAGAGCACGTCATTACAATACAAATTGGATATCTTCAGATATAAAGGAGTTAGAACGATTTTAATTGGTAGGCATATGTTTTAAATGGTCATAAACGTACAACACTAGTGACTTCATAGACGTTTTTTTTTACCAGCAGGTTATTTCCTTCATCCTCTACTCGCTGGTGCAATTAAGACTATTCCTAAGTCCTTAGATATACAGGACGAGCGAATTCAATTGTATTAGCAATGAGCCTAATTTTTGTTCACCGGTATAATGGGTAGGTTTGGTGATATGATTTGGAAATGTTTAAAATCCATACATGCTGGTTATGGCAGCATCAATACATATTTTAAAGAGTGTGTCACATATTAAAAGTGACCTTTATTTTTGTAATCGGATATAATGTGAAAACAGGTAAATTGTCAAATGGTTGAAGACCCGTGTACGTTATGGTGCTTCGTGTATGTCGACACGAACATCATTAACCTACAATACTGTATGACCAGCTAGAAGGTGGTTATAAATATATGGGTTTGTCTTATATCGGCTTTTTTCAATTGTACTGTTGTCCTGTAAGGACGTATCACCTGTGTACCGGGTGTTACTGGCAGACGGACGTGTAGATGAGCAGCATCTTTAAATGGCAGGTTTAATGGCCGTGCGATTTGCTCATCTAGTGCAACTGTAATGTTGTGGTGACGCTGCTCCAGTTTGTTTCCCACTTTCCCACATTAGGGAGGTCCTCCGTAGTAACTGTTTTGGAGACTCACTGTCCACACCGTTACTATGATATGATGGAATCATACAGGCATCATGCATAGGATAAGTCTGGAGCTACCGGATCATAGATCCGAGTCACCATTGAGCGTATCATCTAGTGACGTCACCTTCGGGGGTCATGGTTGTCATTACGTAGCATATACTTTCTGTGTATAAGCTGCAGCTGATTGTATTTTGTTTTTGTGGGTTTTTGTTATTATTTGTAAAAAGTATATGTAACTTGATTTCTCGTCCAGTAAAGCTGTTTTTGTTTTATATAAGTCGTTGTTTATCTTCTATCACTAGTCCCTTGAAATCTACATCTATTCTCAAGCGCGTCACTCGCTTTATTTGTGACAAATGGGGGCCCGTCCGGGATATGTCAGATGTTAAATCTCTTCTGATAGTGAATTATACATGAACATAAATTTTTGGTTATTCTATTTTCGTATTTTTCTGATTGTTATATTTAACATTTCATGTATATGCTTGTAGAGCCCACCCGATGGTCCTGTACGTACGTCAGGGGTAGCTTACTTTTATACAGATAAACTCTATGAGCGGGAACGGTGAGTAGAACCTGGTCTGATCAGATTGCTCGCTGTAATCAAATTTTAACTGCAGTTGTTGTCATGATATTTTACTTATTATAGTAAACGTGGAATCTGCGGATTTGGCAAACCTTCTCAATGTAGGTGTAGGGATCCTGTTATTGATTTTTAGATCGTTAGGTACGTGTAGTGTTTTTGAATAGCACGTTTGGTTGCAAAGGTTAGGTAAACTAATTAGCAATGGCCGAACTACAACATTATGTTGAAGTTAGCAAACAGTTAGGAATTGTTGACGCGGCCTTGCGTGACTATGTCGAACAAAAAGAGAAAAAAACTACAAATTTCAGAACGTGAACGTAGGGCGCATGAGCGGGAAATGAAACAAATGGAATAAGAATTAGCACAGGTAAATTCTTCCTATTCAGAACACAAAGCAAAACCCGTTGAGCATTCTAATACTGTGCACAGGGGACCGAATTTAACGGTTTTTGATGAAGAACAATATCACACGGATTCGTATTTAGAGCGCTTTGAGCGTTACGTCGCAGCTCAAAACTGGGGTGACAAGGACGTGGCTATTTATTTGAGTGCATTGTTACGAAGTAAAGCGCTCAATGTTTACACTCGGTTACCGCCAGATGCGGCGAATGACTATAAACTGTTAAACGAAGCCATTTTAAAAGCTTACCAATTGACTGAATATGGATTTCATAAGAAGTTTTTTTCGGCTAGACCTAATCGAGATGAAACTCCTTCTCAATTTATGTTTCGCCTTGAGACCTACATTGACAAATGGGTTGAATTGTCCGCTACGGAACATGCTTACGAATCGCTTAGACAATTAATTGTAAGGGAGCAATTTTTGACAAATTCACAAAGGATCTCGTGATTTATATTTGCGAACATACGCCTAGGTATACCATAGAGTTAGTACAACTAGCTGATGCATTTTTAGAAGCTTGTGGGTGGCATTCAATCGGCCAACCACTTAAGCGCGATAAGCAACAAGATCGCTCAGATAAATTGGACATAACCGCGGCCGAAGGTAAACCTGAAACAAAAGGGGGGATAACTTTCTACAAATGTAATAAACTTGTCACGTCGCCAAAGACTGCCCTTTGAAGTTTACAGACCAAAATCGTAGATATGAATATGGGTCCTTCTGTGTTTCTCCAACGTATGAGCATTTCAGTTTCATTAATAACGAAAGTGTTCCCTTAGATTGCGGGTGTACTTTACCATCAAGTGAAAAATCTTTGCAAAGCTCCACAACTAGCCCTCTTCCTGTGTCACCCGGCTATGTCGGAGAATCTCCTGTATTGGTTATACGTGACACGGGATGCAGCACCATAATAGTGCGGCGCGCCATTGTGGAACCTAATAAAATGATAGGTCGCGTTCAGAATTTTGTAATAATAGATTGAACGGTGCGGACAGCTCCAATAGCTAGAATTCAGATCCGTAGCCCGTACTTTTCTGGATTTGTTGAAACTCTTTGTTTAGAAAACCCTATCTATGATTTAATAGTGGGAAATATTCCTGGTGCCAGCATGGTTCAGGATAGTAGTTCAATGAATGTTGAGGCACGTAACGAAGCACTTCACACCGATGTAGACGTGCACTCCCTTATAAAATTGTATCATGGTACCATGGTAAAAACCGCCAAAATACCTTATTTTGGCCGTTTTTACCATGGTACCATGGTACATTTTTATATGGGCTGTAGTGCGATGGTTGCCCGTAGTGCGGCTAAATTAACAAATACTCCAAGCCGGTTAAAAGTGCCCGACGTCGTGAGTCCTATAAGGTCTGTCAATTCTCAAATGCTTATAAACGAGCAACTAACTGATAGCTCTCTAAATAAATGGCGAAAATTGGCAAAAAAATGGTAAAACATTAGAAACTCATCATGGTCGCTCACGTTGATGCCTAATCAAGGGCGTACTTTATAGATTTTATTCAGTTTTGGAGGGAAATTAGATTGAGAAAAAATAGCTTGTTGTTCCACGAAGCTTACGTAATACTAAATATGTAAATAGGGCATGGAGGGATTATGTCCGGACACTTGGGAATAGCGAAAACAATGGATCGTATATTGGCAAATTTATATTGGCTTATAGGGTTGTTGCAGATGTTACAAGATTTGTCCAGTCATGTGACGTATGTCAAAAGACATTACCGCGCAGTAAAATACCGAATTCACCTGTACGTTCGAAACGCGGTAATAGATATATTTTTGGGATACCTTGTCAAATGTTGTCCGATAATGGATCACAGTTCACTTCTAATATGATGGATGAAGTGTGTAAACTATTGTCTGTCGATCGAATAATAACTTCGCCCTACCATGCCTTTAGCAATGGTCTTGTGGAAAAATTCAATGTTACACTTAAACAGATGCTAAGGAAAATGTGTGCCGAACGATCGGTAGATTACGACAGATATATCGAACCTCTCCTATTCGCTTATCGTGAGGTACGTCAAGAGAGTACCGGATTTTCACCTTTTGAACTCGTTTATGGTGGAACGGTTCGGGGTCCGTATAAGCTTTTGCGAGAAGTTTGGGCCAACGACTGCGAAGACGATGACAACGACATAAAGACTACATATTAGTGGTTTTTTTTACTTAAGAAATAGGTCAGAGGAAACTGTCAAATTGGTCGGTGAAAACATTGAGAAATCTCAAAACCGATATAAAAAGTATTTTGATCGAGAAGCTCAACGCAGGAAAATTAAACCGTCCAAAGTTCTAGTTATGCTTCCTACTAAATCGAACAAATTGCTTTTGCAGTGGCGCGGTCCGTATGATGTTCTTGAAAAGGTAGCCATAAATGATTATTGAATCAAAATGGGTTCGAAAATAAAGGTTTTTCATGTGAATATGTTAAAACAATATTTTGAGCGAACGGAAACCCCGAAGGCTTGTTTTGTGGCAGCAATCGACACCGGAACTGATGAACCGGTAGAGTTCAACAATGACACCTTGTTAGAAAATTATTACACATCTGAATACTGAACTGACTATGACGTAAATGTGTCGTCGGATCTTGATCAACAACTCAATAACGAAGTCAAAACGTTGCTGGAGGAGTTTTCATCGGTATTTTCCAATCGACCGGGCTTAACCAACCTCCTTAAGCATGATATTGTGTTGACGATCGATAAACCGATACAGGTAAAACCGTATCCAATACCACATACACTGATGAATACCGTTAAGACTGAAGTTAAGGAAATGATAGAATTAGACATTATCGAACCAGCGGTGCCTCCTTATCAATTTCCATTACTTTTGAAAAGTTTGTGAAAGTAAATATTTCACTAAGCTCGCATTTTACAAAGGTTATTGGCAGATCGGACAAACGGAAAATGCCAAAGATTATACTGCATTTTTCACCCCATTTGGCTTGTATAGATTCAAACGGATGCCTTTTGGGTTGATAAATTCAGGGAACTCTTATAGCCGCATGATACGTATCTTATTGGAAGATCTAGATGGAGTTGAAAGTTTTGTAGATGATGTTTTGATATATAGCTCGAGTTGGTCAGAACATATTGATACTTTGCGTGAAATTTTAACACGGGTTCATAAAGCAGGTCTAACTATAAAACCTTCCAAATGTTACGTAGGGTTCAACAGTTTAGAGTATGTTGGGCATAGAATAGTTTTGGGAGGGATAGCAACTCTCGATGACAATAATTGGGAGTTACTTGCGATAGCTTATGCAAGCAGAAAGCTTTGTGATCGTGAAAGGTCATACTTTAACCAATATAACATGATATTATGATCCTAACTCCCAGTCCTGGGGGTAGACTTAATTGAACCAATATTACATGATATTATGATCCTAACTCTTAGTCCATTGGGGTAGACTTAATTGAACCAATATTACATGATATTATGATCCTAACTCTTAGTCCTGGGGGTAGACTTACATACTGGACAGTATGAGAACTTTAATGTGAACACAGAAGGCTCTCTGTTTGGTTTTTGACAAGGTTAAGAAGACGAAACTACAAATATGGCCACAGACTTTTGGGACTGCTCCTTTTAACTATTTGCTTACATAAATCCAGTACTACTATAAACTAAATCAAGGAATTAGATGTCACAGGTTATTTATTAATAAGCAATATGCTGATAATTTTTTTTAATTTTTTTTTTACAGAAATAAGTGGTATAAGAATTAAGCGCTCCTCCTCTCTGTGCTCTATGTGGTATTCGTTTTTGGGCCAATGCCCTATGTTTCCTTCCGTCCTGTTTCACTCCGTCACAGCAACATTGAAGCCACTCATTCATATAACCTTTATATCAGTAGCTTCTCTTGTTGGTTGTTATGTCGGACATCTCCTAAAAAATCGTCTGCTGGCGAAAAGTACCCATTGTGTGGAGAAATTGATGACGACTGTAGTTTTTTGATGTCCGGCTTGCAGCGAATATATAAAACGTAATTGTGGCTTCCATGGCTTGTTCGGCATTGCGAGACCTATGCCGAACAATTTCTTTTCGAGCGAGCAATATATTTCAACGTAAAAAATTAGCCGGGAAAGCCATTTATTTCCGCGCCAGGGCTTAAACGAGGCAGTGCTAAGCCGAGAGGAGAGAGGCTTTTTATACTGAGCT
>JAUELC010093974.1:0-11900 GCA_031471745.1 Cryptochiton stelleri
GTGGAAAACCGGGAGGAAACCTTGTAAAAACCACCACCCGCTATAGCCGGAGTCACCTCACGTGACTCACTCATATATCTGTGGTCGACAAGGGGGCTCGAACCCTTACGGTACATTGGAGGAGGATCAGAAATCAGACACGCTAACCACTAAGCCACGGCGCGGGGCCTATTTCAATAGGACACTAAAGTGAGTCTGAGTAGAGATTCCATAAAGAGCAGTTTCAAAACATGCTGTCATGGGTGTGCGGAAAGCGATCATTGTGTTGTGAGAGCCAGATTGGTACTTCAAAGGAATGGCCGACTTCATGCAGTATACATGTAGGTGATATCTCTAAACATTCACCATCACTATTCAGTTAATATTCATAACAATGCCACGAAAATAATCTATCACTTATTGTATTGATAATGAATTATTAAGATAGATTTTAGTGAATATGTATTGAATGATAGTTAATGTTATGGAGACACAAAAGATGTAACATGAGAAGTCAACCAAACTTAAGTAGCAATGTTGTTCTCACAAGGGTATGAACGCCTTTCACACACCAACGGCAGCAGCTTTAGCTCGCCTGTATGAAGTAAGGGGAGCTTATGTTGTACCCTTGGCGTCGCCGTCAGCCATGTAAAGGCTCTTGCAATTAAATATACTGAGGGATTTCTCTGACATTTTACACACAGTTTGCCTAAAATTATATGGAATAATGTGCATATTAATTATGCTAATTAAGTGATACCGTTTTAGAGGAAATGGTGTCCAATATGCGTTAAGCACTGTTTGTCCAAATTGAGTAGCCCGATGGTCCTAAAATTCTGGGCAAATTTCACATAACATGGGAGGAGAGGGATATTATAAGTTCAGCTCATTCCATGCATATTTATTACTTTAACGAGCTTTTCAAGTAAATTTGAGTTACCATTTGTGTTAAGCACCGTATGTTCAAATTGAATAGCCCGATTGTCCTAAAAAGTTGGGCAAATGTCCCATAACATGAGAGGAGATGGATATTATCTGTTCAGCTCATTACATGCATATTAATTACTTTAACGAGCTTTTCAAGTAAATTTGCGTTAAACACCATAACTCCACATTGAAAGTCCAGATTATTCTGAAATTTTGGGTAAATATCACACAACATGGAACGAGAGGGATATTATCAGCTCGGTTCAATATACGCATATCAACTGCGTTTACAAGCTTCATACAGACATATAATTTTGCATTGTTACCTTAAAGGCAGTAGGAATGCAATCCCTTTCATTGGCGAAACAGGCGAGCTACATCAATTGTCATTACACATACAATATATAAACTAGATGTTATAACCGGAACGAACCGGCTTATAAGATTTCCAAGCTGATTCGGTCAAACCTGTACAATTATCTCAAAATAAATATAAAAAATAAAAATAAAAATAATAAAAAAATTGAAATTTGCACAAACAGTTTCCAATGTTGACATCATAAAACTATTTTTAATATGTTTAAAAGTATCTTCTTGTCATATTTACATATCGTATGTTTGCACCTCATGAGGTGGACTCTGAGTCGGAGCAAATAGCAATAATACTACTACGAGTGATTTCTTGATTAGGTTTGAACGACGTGATCAGATGGATTTCACTAATACGACGGCCGTGCACTTCAAACAGTAAACAGCGAAGCAACTCTACAAACTCTTCAAAACAAACTGTTCTTAGCCAGATAGAACAATTCTATGTCAGAACAGGTTATGTTTACAACTGATCAGTGAAACATCTGTTATGTTATCTGTGTTTAGTAACTATATACGTTGCACAACCATCATACTAATGATATGTTGGTGACCTGTACACGTTATCGGTCAACTTTTATATAGGTACATGTTATAAGTTCATATATACTGATTGTCAGTCAATAAATATTTATATTTTGTTAGTAGCATGTCGTACAAAGGAATAAATGTTTATACAAACTGAAACATGTCGCAGTATATGACAGACAACAATTTCACCTTCGGCTCGTGAAGTATTTCAAAGCACTCTGCACTTATTAATTTGCACACATTACTATTGATGTAATGACATGTTGTAGATACGAAATATAGCACGTGTCCTCGTTATTGAATGGGATTTAATTTTGCTCCGCTTAATTCCATCAAATTGATCAACATAAAGACACCTCATGGATGTCACGTCTGTAACAGCCGTTAATCGACTTTTTCAACCACCTGTGAACATATAAAACAAATTCGTGTAATTGATTTCGCGACATTGCGAAAATCTCTTTCACTGTCATTTAAATTTTAAATTATAAAACTCTGAATTCATACAAAAGACATTATCGAATTCTTTAAAGAAAATATTCCACTTTCGTCTCGCGTATACGCTATTATTTATTTGCCTTTATTCTTCTTCATGCAATTGTACAGAGTGAATCTTCTCCAAACTTACACGTCATGGGAATAGGAAAATATTCGGTTTATAAAAGTTGTCAGTTTACACAAGAACATTGAAAGCGAACCAATGAATAGTGTAACTATGGGAAAAAGGTTGGTATACACAAGTGCCGGTTTAGACAGGTTTATTATATCACCGACGTGCTACCTATTAAACAACTAAAGACCAACGACATTATGTGCGATACTCAACCTAGAAATGTTATTATGGTGTAGCGACAAACGGTGGTTGATCTAGCCCTTTACTGCATACTGTACGATACTACTACAAAGGAATAACACCAACGAATAGTGGTGTAGATCCAAGCCTTCAAATTACAAGCCTTTTAAAGAAAATTAAAAAAAAAATTCACTAAACATAATCTGTCTCTTCAAAGATGTCTATATGGTAACAGTAACACATGCTTTTCTCTTCGAAGCAATAAGTAGATTGGGAATGCACTCTTCCCATGCATGGTATCAGGGTATGAATGTTTAATTATTTAAGTTGTTTGGTGTGATAAAGTTGGTCGTTGATAGCATGTGCCCATACGTATGTGTAAGAAATAGTGTTATTTTGGACAATATGTTGGTATAAACAAGTGCAGGTTTAGACAGGTTTATTATATCACCGACGTGCTACCTATTAAACAACTGAAGACCGACGACACTATGTACGATACTCAACCTAGAAACGTTAGTATGGTGTAGCGACAAACGGTGGTTGGTCTATCCCTTCATTGCATACTAGACGCTCATACTACAAATTAATAACATCAGCGAATAGTGGTGTAGATCCAAACCTCCAAATTACAAGCCTTTTAAAGAAAAGAAAAAATCTTCACTAAACATAATCTGTTTCTTCAAAAGGGTATATTTGGTAACAGTAACACGTGCTTTTCTCATCGAAGCAATAAATAGATGGGAATAGCACTCTTCCCATGCATGGTATCACGGTATGAATGTTTCATTATTTAAGTTGTTTGGTGTGATAAAGTGGTTGTCGTTGATAGCATGTGCCCATACGTATGTGGTAATGATATCATTCCTGTCGATTCTCAACTGGATATAATTAAACCATCCGCTAAGAGTTGTTGCAGGCTATAGCTACTAACCACGACCACTGTTAATATGGTCAGAAATACAAGCAATGGTTTTAGTGTCATGTTGTCTGAGTTTTTATATGTATTTGGGTTAGACAATGGCCCAGTTGTCCACATATGTAATTAACCCTTGTTCAAATTGATGAGACTACGATGTTGTGGGTCGGAAAAAAAACAGTTAATTACTTATTAGTTTAATTGTCAATTGAATAATTTGCTGTCATAAATAAGTAGCATGTGTGGCAGTGTAAATATTATATTGTTGTTCATTAACTGGAGTAACCGAGTTAATCTCGATTGCATCTACCTAATTCCGGGGATTACATACACCTGTTACATCTGGACATGGTTAGATAACATTAAACTAACCCAGTTCGGGCTGGAGGCTTGTGATTTTAAAAAGAAATGACTTACTCGAGTGATATCCATCGTATCACACAGGCTCTCGTTTGATAACCACTAATTATCGCACAATATGATACTGGTACCACATGCCATGGCTGAACACTGATATCCCTCACGTCATTTAGATTTGGACAACACCGGATGATCTTTAACTGACTGTGGGTGACGAATCCATTGTGTTGCCGAAATACATTAACAAATCAAACACAATCTGAAACATTACAATTATTGAAAATGGGACGTGTTAACGGTTTCTTTCTATCGTATATGTATGCATATAGTTAGAATTGCCAAATTGCTGACTGGGATGGTGTAATGTTTAAAACAACTTAAAAACATGAGAAGATAGTTTTAACGAACATACCATCCTTGGCACATTCTCTGTCAAATGGATATAGCTTGATATTCCCCTTAAGTAAAAATCAGGGTGATAATGTTTATGTTAACATGATGTGGATTCACTGGACATGTATCTGGACAAAAGTGATTTTGGCCACCGATTCTGTTGACATTTGTGTCATTACAACACTCTTTTTGTAATCGCTAGGAACGCACTGTTCAGGGTTTACATCATTTGTAAATGGCCGAACTGTACTTATTTTGAATAAATCCAGTGATTGTAGAAAGTAAATGTTCTGTTAGGAAGCACGGACCGGATTTAAATGGTATTTTATGTGAACGAATTTTTTGCGAGGACGGCAAATTTTATTTTACTTTGTGTGTATATTTGACATTGAGTGTATCACTCGCAGATGTAATAGTATCGTCCCATTTGAGCAAATTACATGGAGGTTGTTGGTTGGTTGGTTAATTCAATTATTGGCGTCTCCATTCCATTGAATGATGCGCGCCAAAACTAAAGCTATATATTTTCTTCCATACGTATGTTATTGATAAACGAACATCAAACAATACCATGATCACAACATCAATACACGTACCTAAAAAACACTATAGGGCTGCAAAAGCCCTACACATACAGCAAACAGTACTTATAAATGATCACAAAATACCTATACGTACATCAAACAGCATTATGATCACAAAGAACTGTACACGTACATCAAACAGCATTATGATCACAAAAATACTACACAATCATACTTGGTTGTTTTCACTTTGGAATCCCAAAAGCTAAAACGATAAAATCAACTGTTAAGCATCTGGCTAAACCGTAATATTCATGATAACCTATGATTTAAACAAAATAAAACATCGTTATTTTTTTTTAATAGTTTTTGGATTGGTCTTAAATTTATTCAGTGTACAATTGAAGAAAACTTGTAAAAGGCAGTATAGAGACAGTATTGTTAAGCTTACCGTTGTTATTATAATAACTTGTGATTGATAACCAAATAAATAATTATCAAATAGTCTTCCAATAGACTTTGAATTGCTCTAAAAAGTGGTCAGTGTACATTTCAAGGGAACGTGTATGCCTCTTATAGCAGTTAACTTATTAATAATTTTACCATAGTTTTCATAAAAAGCTCTGATTGATGACCAAATTAATAATTCACAATTTCTCTTTTAATAGATATTGCTAACGTTAAGAAGTTATAAGCCCTCCAGCCATGTAGCCTAATTAAAACGGTCACTAGAACAGATATTAAGACAATAGTCCGACTCCCATACATGTAGTTATGATTTTTTAAAATTTAGGTTGATTGATTGATTGATTAGTGTTTTACACCACATTCAGCGGTATTTCAACTACGCTGTGGCGTGAACATTAACATTAAGATAGATATGTAAGTTAATATAAGTTTAATCTCTTATATAAACTCTTGTATTTTGTAAGTTTTATCTCTTGTATAATAGCAAATAACACAGATGTGAGTTGAATGAATGAATTACTGGCACAATGTATTGAAAAGTGACCAAATGGTACGATATACAGTTTATACAGAGTTTCTAGGCGCTAAAGTCCCTACTGATCAAGCCCTTGTTATAAACCAATGCTGGTTTAAGTAAACAGTTTATTTTACTAACAGATGCCAGCGAGTTACATCTGTTAATCATTGTGTTACTGATATAGGAATGACTGAAGCAAGACACATTGGTGACTCTATATCGATAATGGTCAGTTTTACTAGCCTTTTATTGCCCCCGATAACCTCTGTGTCTATTTGCGTTTACAAATTCCAGGAAAATTTAGAGATTGCTAGCCATTCATTCAGGCAAACACACACCAATGAAAAATTCATTGGGAGGAGAACGCTGTGTCTTATAGTTTCAACACATTAAAATTTACTTCGATAAATCATAACAGCCAACAATAAAAACAGGCCTCGATTCAGTTTGAATTTTTTTGATAAAATATGGATCAATATTTATAAGCAAAATATATAATTCATAGAAGAATTAGACTGAGAATATATGCATTTCTAATCTAAATATGAGGAGTTAAGCTGTACTGCATGTTATAATTGAATTAGGCTATCGACATTATCTGCAAATCGAACACAAATATAATTGCCATATATCTATTGACAGAGTTTATGTTTGGCTGTTGGCAATCTAACGTTTAGCTCTCTGTCTCATTTACTCTTTTGATATCGTTGTGATATATCACTTAACATACTATATAATATTTAGTGATTTCACAATACAATTTACATACGATTGATAGGGAAAATTTGTATTTGTTGGACGAATGAGAGTACGATGTTTTTTACTTAAGCTCTATTGCATGTATTACTTATATAACGCAATGACACAGTCAGCATATTGAACCCAAAGAAACATATCGTCCTTAATGTCTTTATTTTATTTATTGTATTCTAAGTTTCAGAACTTTATTTCCAAAACTCGTATGTCGTGGGTGTGGTATTTGAGGCAATATGTAATAGTCAACATATATATTTGTTTTAAAATGACATAATCTGATAAGTATGTATGCCGGGTTATGTTTACTCCATCACAGCAACTGTTTTGTTAAGTACATGTGGACTTTTGGGGTAATTTTTCACTGTTTTATTAGAACATCGACTGTCGTCTTAATATTATTGTTCCCGTTCTATTTATTATTAGGATTCCAACTATCGACGGAATTCTATTGTTCCCAAAATGTTTATTATTCTTATTTTCCGTCAACTTTTGTAAATACATTCTCGTTTTTTTTTTAAATCTGTGATTGATAACCAAATAAATAATTCACCATGTCTCATTCAATACGGCTTTAATTGATCTAAAAATTGGCAATTGTATATTTGAAGGGAATCTTGTAGCCGAGATAGAAGTTTTAATTTTATCGTTGTTTTCTTTATGACCTGTACATTTAAATAAATTCATAATTTATTACATTTTTCTTAATATCGCTTAAATTGTTCTAAAAATATTATTACACTTTATGTTATACAGAAGCTAACACAATGCCAGTATTTTCAATTTTACCCTAGTTTTCTTAAAAAGATGGATTATTAATTAACGTTTAAACAAACTAAAAAAGAAATGCTAACTTTTTCAACTGCCTTAAACTGATTATCTGTAGGACTCGATTGCCATTGTTTTAAGTGGAGGAAATAGTTGAATAGTACATAGATCTCGGAATCCTGTATAGCTGTAGTTACAGCTCTAGTTCTTATTATTATCATTGTATTCTAATATTTATCATAAAATGAATGATCTTATTATGTACAATACTAGTTATCACACTTATCTTTACATACCTTATGTATCACTCTTATAGCACATTTATTCAATTATTCACAAACCTGATTGAAGTGAGAATAGTTTGGAACCCTAACGACATCTCCACACAGGTAAGAACAGGAAGGTTCTCCACCTCCTCTAACAGAGCTACCATATTGACATCAGGCTGAAAGGGATCAACACTCAACATTAATTTTCAGTTATTTAAATTGTCTATTGTTAAATTAGTACAGGAGATAAATAATTATTATATCACAGGATTTATGTCACAATAAATTCAAAAATTATAACATAAATCTAAGACCTTACAAAAATAAGAATTTCCAGATAATATACGGTCTTTAAGGGTTATAGTGGGGCATCACAAACTAATCTGCTTTGATTGAAGTCTTTACGGGTTATAGTGGGGCATCACAAACTCTCCTGCTTTGATTTTAGTCTTTACTGGTTATAGTGGGACATCCCAAACTCACCTATGATTGAAGTCTTTACAGGTTATAGTGGGGCATCACAAACTCACCGACTTTGATTGAAGTCTTTACTGGTTATAGTCGGGCATCACAAACTCACCTGCTTTGATTGAAGTCTTTACAGGTTACAGTGGGGCATCAGAACCTCGCCTGCTTGGATTGAAGTCTATACGGGTTATAGTGGGGCATCACAAACTCACCTACTTTGATTGAAGTCTTTACAGGTTATAGTCGGGCATCACAAACTCACCTACTTTGATTGAAGTCTTTACGATTATAGTGGGGCATCACAAACTCATCTGCTTTGATTGAAGTCTTTACTGGTTATAGTGGGGCATCACAAACTCACCTGCTTCGATTGAAGGCTTTACTGGTTATAGTGGGGCATCACAAACTTACCTACTTTGATTGAAGTCTTTACGGGTTATAGTCGGGCATCACAAACTCACCTACTTTGATTAAAGTCTTTACTGGTTATAGTCGGGCATCAGAAACTCACCTACTTTGATTGAAGTCTATACGGTATAGTGGGGCATCAGAAACTCACCTACTTTGATTGAAGATTTTACTGGTTATAGTGGGGCATCACAAACTCACCTGCTTTGATTGAAGTCTTTACGAGTTATAGTAGGGCATCACAAACTCACCTGCTTTGATTGAAGTCTTTACTGGTTATAGTGGTGCATCACAAACTCACCTACTTTGATTGAAGTCTCTATGGGTTATAGTGGGGCATCACAAACTCACCTGCTTTGATTGAAGTCTTTACTGGTTATAGTGGGGCATCACAAACTCACCTGCTTTGATTGAAATCCTTACTGGGTATAGTGGGGCATCACAAACTCACCTACTTTGATTGAAGTCTATACTGGTTATAGTGGGGCATCACAAACTCACCTGCTTTGATTGAAGTCTTTACGGGTTGTAGTGGGACATCACAAACTCCCTTGCCTTGATTGAAGTATATACGGGTTAAAGTGGGGCATCACAAACTCACATGCTTTGAATAAAGTCTTTTCGGCTTATATTGGGACATCAGAACCTCACCTGCTTTGATTGAAGTCTATACCAGTTATAGTGGGACATCACAAACTCACCTGCTTTTTTTGAAGTCTTTACTGGTTATAGTGAGACATCAACTCACCTGCTTTGATTGAAGTCTATAAACTTACCTGCTTTGATTGAAGTCTATAAACTCACCTGCTTTGATTGAAGTTGACAAATTTATAAATAGTTTGTATGTTTCTAAACTAAACTTACCTTCCCCAATGATGACATCATGTCTGAGTTTGCTCTAGCTGCTGATGTGAGCAAATCAGAAATGATTACAATGGCTTTGTCTGTGACACTTTTTAATGATTCATTGGCAAGAAAAGTGACAGGAATCCCAATATTTTGAAGTAGAGTGGCGAGGCAGATTGACCTTGATACTTACGTAGTTTCCCTTTAAAAGCTCAACATCGCCCACTTTCATATGATTAGGGGTTGATGTTCAACCTGTACAATTGTTTTTATAGTCTCAAAAATTATGAGATATAAACTGAATTTATTGACTCAAGGTGACTTGTAGAATAAAACTTCAAATTTCTTTTTTTTAAATTCTAAAGTCTACTGATACGTAAAGTCCCACAACCGTTCGCGCGAAATTTAAGTTGCATAACCTCATTGTAAAGAAATTATGTTTTTTTATATATAGACCATCGCATACAATGTGGCATAATTTGTTTTGTATTTGAAAAGTTAATATAATTTGTTGAACAAGTTAAATAATGCCACTGGACATGAGCAGTGGAGCTTGTGCATACACACATCGACGATGAGGGACAGTCTTCATGCTGAGACTGACAGCCGAGATTACTTGTTTAGTACACAAAGACTAGCGTTGCATGCCGTCAACTCAACTTATATAGCCTTTTAATCGCCAATAAACAAAATTCGAAACTCGTTGCTCGAGGGTTTTAACTCCTATAGGGAAATTCGACATCTGATGATTTTTATTGTAAAAAAAAATAAAATAATTTGACATCTTGTCAAAATTTCTAGAGAGACCTTAGATTTCACGCCAAAGTAGTTTGTATGTTCGCATGTTTTTCCAGGGGTGGACATGACGTATGCACCACTCACAGAATGCCTTCCACTTGGACCGATAGACCACTATCAGAGATTCCCTGGTGGATTCCACCATTCTTTTAGCAGCCTCTTGGAGAACCTGCAAACATGTAGCCGTAATATCGCAGGATTCGAGTGAAACAGTTTCGTTCCGGGCTGGCGTAGTAGTTTCTCCCACAGAGGAAGTTTCCTTTGGATATCTCAAGAAGCTCCAATAGTTCCGGGAACCAGGGTCGCGCTGGCCACCCCGGTACTATGAGATAGACCACACAATGGTGAGTCACGCTCTTCCACAGCACTGCAGGCAGGATTGCTGGCGGCGGGTAGGCGTAGGCTATCATACCTGACCAATCCTACGCCAACGCGTTAGGATACCGACATGTAGACAGGAATCTAGTGGTTCCAAGAAGTCGTGAACAGGTCCACCAAGGGAGTCTCCCAAATCTGTGAAATCCGCCTGAACACATCCTGAACACATTCTGACTGGATAATCTGATTCCGCCTGGATAGATAATCTGCTAATTCATTGAGGCGACCCGGAATATGGCGAGCCCGACAGAGAATGTTGTTTGACCAGAATAGGTCGAATAGAATCCACGTTAACTCCAGGAGATCTTGTCCCTCCCTGTCTGTTTATGTAGGCCATCACCGTAGTGTTGTCCAGGACTACTAGCAACCTGGATGCGTAAAGTTCCAGTAGAAACACTTTCACCACCCTGATGACCGCCTCAAACTCCAGCTAATTGATATGACATGACTGAAGTTGGGGCGACCATGTCCCGCTCACTGACTTGGACTGCAGGTGGGCTCCCCACCCTTCCAAGGAAGCGTTGATGAAGAGGCTCAGCGTTGGTTGAAACGGCGTCAGTGATACTCCTGTAGAGAGACGACAGCCAAGTCCAATCTGTATCCGTGGCGTAGAGTTTGGATAACCCAGGGTTCCGCTTGATCAAACTCCATTTCTGCCAAGAGAAACCTAGCCTTCCTCCTACAGGGAGACCAGTTTCTAGTGGCACTGGAAAGGTAGGCAGTGACTGGCTGAAATGACGGAGTAGATTGCGCTGGCCTAGCCCGCAGTTCCTGCGGAGGCGGCGCCATTACAGAAGACGATTTCCTCTTATTGGACCTTTCCGACAGCCTCCAAAGATTGCCCTTCTGCTTCGCCCTGCTTACTTGCTCCCGTAATGAAGGCAACACTCCATTAAACAAGGCGTCTGACGCTGGGGACTGTCTCCTCAAGATACGCTTGATACTATCCGGAACATAGCTCGGAATATCAGCCAGTAGATCCTTCCTGCGCTGAATAACCAAAGACGCTGCAATGTAAGCTGATGACGCCATCATGTCTGAGTTTGCTCTAGCTGCTGATGTGAGCAAATCAAAAAATAATGATAAAACGGCTGAGTCCCTGACATCCTGGTCACCCATCTTGCTGAGTCCCTATGAGACAAGATCACAACGGATTGCCTGGCAACGTCCTTGAAGACAATCTCTTGAAAAACAGACATCAAACTAATCTGTCTAGACAGAATCCTAACCGTAGGGAACAGGTCCACAAACTCAGGGTCCAATGAAGCAGCTTTGCTGGACCAAGTCGATTCATGAACTTGGTAAGATCTGAACTTCGGTTGATCAAACCTTAACGAAGACGTGGAGGAAGAAATGTTGAACAGGGGTGTGGTAGACGACTCCAGATTATCCGAGCGACCGAAGCTCCTCAAAACGCCAAATTCAGACTCTC
>JAUELC010094085.1:0-11898 GCA_031471745.1 Cryptochiton stelleri
AAAAAATCTTGCCATTTTCAGAGGGAGAGAAAACTTAGTGACACTTAAATTGACCTACCAGAAAAATCTAGCTAGGGCACTGGTGCGACGTGCTGTATATTTAAAATAAAATTTTGACAGGTGCCAGTCTGAAAATTTCCTGTACAACACAGTTGGTTCAGGACACTTTGTCAGACAGGCAGAAAATATTTATTTCCATGCCTGTGTCTAGAGGGTGGTTTCCTTCATGCATTGGGCTGGCATGCTGCGGATTAAGCTGTTAATATTTTTAAAATTGAGAGAGAAAGTCCGTTATAAGTCTTTGCAGCTTCAAATATACCAGAAAATAAGAATTCCAATCCTCATTGATAGACTGGCTGGTTCAGCGGCTATAGAGTGTTAAGCCAAGCCATGCAAATTGGTTATTTCTAAGGTGTAAAACAGGTTCTTTTTGCTACATGTATGGAGTTAGGTGTGCCTGTATTTACAGGGTACATTATGTATGCTGGTCTGGTCAGGCTGCTCAGGGAATCCTAGATCTGCATGACTGGCTGTGAAATATTATGTAGATCATGATTTATACAGTATCATAGTCAATACAGTTTTACCAACACCCCAGTTTGAATGATGACTCCCAGTGGGGGGGGATTTCTTTCTTTTTTTATTGCTATAAATTAAAACTAGAGAGGTGTCTGAAATTTGAGATTATGTGTTTCAGGTCAGGCTTCAATATTTAATAAATTAGTGTGATTTGAAACACTTTCCTGTTTATTTCGTCAAAATCTGTCATGTTATATTGGAAAGACGTTTTACAATTTCCCTGGTTCTCTCTTGGATTGTAAATTTGCACACATCGTCTTATTGCATCCTGCATTTTATATTGTTTGTTGCCAGTAATTTTGAGGGTGGTTTCCTTTACACATTAGGCTGGCACACTGCCATATGAGTGAAATAAGCTTAAGTATAGAGAAAAACCATAAGTTCCTAACCAAGCAAACAAATGTTTGTTTTTTACCCATCTTTGTGAGAAGATTCTCTTGATAATGTTGATTTGATGGGCTGCCTATTGGGGGTGAATCTTCAATTATTTTATCCAAACAGAACTAGGGTATATAATAACATCACCTCTGACACCAGTGTGTAGAATTTCTGAATGCTACTGAAATATGATCACTAGCACCATGCATGTTGTTGAACAAGTCTGTTGATACAACATTAAGTGGTCTGTAGAAAGTGGAGTCTGTGTCAATAAAGCTATGTTGACATAGCCAGAATAAAGATATACAGCCAAACATTAGAACTGAGGGAACTGTTTTTAGGGCCACAGTTGAATAATTAATTGGAGCAAGTTTATGTGGGAAAAAAGTGAAGGCAGTAGTATTTTATAGATATCCTGTGTATGTAGATGGAAGCTATGTTTAGAGGATCGTGTCGACATAAATGAATCAAGTTGTTGCTCTGTCTTGTTTTACCGGTATTTGTGATTTATACATGATATACATTATTTATAGACAAATTTGGACATACGTGTATAATCTCTGATTAAATATCTATTTCATTAAGACAAAATTAATGACCCATAATTAAGGTTACCAAATAAAATAATTAAAACGAATGACAAACGTGAAGCCATTATTTTGTTGATCAAGATATTGTCGACGATTTATTGTATTGTTTTAAAATAGAAAAGAAAATTTAAAAAAAATTCTCTCCATGCAGATTTAGTTTATGGTAAAATGTTTGGATGATTGGTGGAAGCTTGCGGGTGTCCTGGTGCTCACTGAGCTAAGGGACAACATGAGGCTGAATCGACTGTTTTGTCTTTATTTAGTGTATACTTCATGTATCTTGTCATTGTTTGTTGCCAGTGTTGTTGAGGCTGATTCCTTCACTGATTGGCAGGCGGTTAGAGGGAGCTTCGTGTTGGCCTGGTCCTCTCGGAGCGAAGGGGAAACAAGAAGCTGTTGTGGCGTCCTGTTATGTCCTGTGATTGTCTTGTATCTTGTCGTGGTTTGTTGCCAGTGGCATCGGGGTGGTTTCCTTCACCCAATGGGCCAGCACACCGTCATATAAGTGAAATAACCTTAAGTACAGCGTAAAACCCCAATCAAACAAACAAACAAATCCTTCACTGATTGGACTGGCATGCCGTCATATGAGATATATAAACTTGAGGTTTATGTTCTGCATAATCTCCAATCAATCAAGCCTTCTGGCTATTAAGGGCAGCATGGTTCAAGCATAGTCATGCTGTCTTTTCTTAGCACTGGGGGAATATTAATTTTCCAACAGAGCAAAACAATTCACATTTTTTTAGCTTGTGTCAGTGTGGCTATTTACTGCTGGGGTACACCGCCATCATATGTGAAATACCCTTGACTACGGCGTTAAACACCGACCAATCAATTAATCCAAACCAGTCAGTCAATCACTAAAACAAACAAATAATTTTAGGAGAAAAAAACAATGGAAGTCTTACATATTATACATGATTTTTTTGTTTTCCAGGTGCTGAGCCAAGATGTGAGGAAGGAAACTCCCCTCCAGTTTAAATTTAGAGCCAAGTTTTTCCCAGAAGATGTCTCCGAGGAGTTGATCCAAGATGTCACCCAGGTAATGTCAGCTTGTTGTCATGACAATTGAGTGGGCGGGGCGCTGAGATAATTAGGTTATTTAGAGATATGTATGTATGTAGACTCTCCTCTTGCCCTGTAACTGTTCATTGAAGCTTCTACATACAGTGACACATTAAAGCAGTGACTAATCCGGTCTAACCCTCAACAAACAATTTTTTTCTCTGGCAGCTTGCTCGGCAATACCAGTAGCTTATCATTAAATATGTAGGCCACGTTATTATATGATTATTTTCAGGGTGGGTACAGATAAAATCAAAAGATAAATCTCCAATCAACCTGCTGTGATTGAAAATGCAACACACCTACACGGCTGTTAAACCATACTTTCCTTTCAACTAAAACCTGTTCTGCTTGTAATAATCAAATATGTACTGTAGGTTAAACAAAATTTACTTCCATCCATCCTCCTCTCTGGTTGTATGAAGGAAGTAGTTTATTTACTGTAATGGATAGTGTTATTCAGACTGTCCTCACCCCCCACACAAGCACAGCTTATTTTAAAACGGTTGTAATGTATTGCTCATTAGATGTACTTTGGATTTATATGAAGATTTGAGTAAAACGAAATAAATTCATTTATATTTATGTCCATACACCTTCTAATAATTTTGATTTACTCTAAATAATGAAAATGAATTCTAATATAATTTAGAATCTGGAGAGAAAAAAAATTTGTGTTGCATCAATATCACTGGTGTAAAAATGTTACCGTTAAATACATTTATAACCTTGAATAAACTAAAACAAACCGCTAAGCGGGCAGTTTTTAGGGAGCTTTGAGTTGCCCTCACGTCGTCATATAAGTGGAATTGGCTTAAGTACGGCGTAAAACCCCAATCACACATATCGTGTTGCCCTGGTGCTCTCAGAGCTATGGGGGAACAAGAAACTGTTGTGGCGTATCTTGTCATTGTTTTGTTGCCAGTGGCGTTGGGGGGCGTTTTCCTTCACCCATTGGGCTGGTACGCAGTCATATGAGTGAAATGACCTTAAGTACAGCATAAAACCCCAATCAAACAAACACACATCTGTACATACGCAAATTTCCATTTTAACTAAAAATAACAATTTAAAAAAAAATGAAAATAAATTAGTATGATTGTGTAACCCTTTAAATGAAAAGGCTTAAGAATGCCAATTTTTGTTTGTACAGAGAATGTTTTTCCTACAAGTGAAGGATGCTATATTAAGTGATGAAATCTATTGCCCACCGGAGACCTCAGTCTTATTGGCTTCATATGCCGTCCAGGCCAAACACGGTGACCACGATAAACATAAACATGCGGATGGATTCCTAAAGAATGATAGATTACTTCCACAAAGGTGTGTATTAATACTTTTTTTTTTTCAATTTCAGATGAGGGCGATTGGAGGGAGCTTCATGTTGCCCTGGTGCTCTTAGAGCTAAGGAGAAACAAGAAGTTATTGTGGCATCCTGTGATTGGCTTGTATCTTGTCATTGTTGCCAGAAGTGTCTGGGGTGGTTTCCTTCACCCATTGGACTGGCATGCCATCATATGAGTGAAATAACCTTAAGAACAGCGTAAAACCCCAATCAATCAATCAAACAAACAAATCAATTTCAGATTCCTTGACTGTTAAATAATTTAGCAGCAGGAATAATTACACGACAAAGAGGATTTATTGCTAGCTGATAAATGGCAGGGCTTGCCTTTTGAATTTGAGACAAGATTGGAAAATTGTTCACCTTAAAGGTTTTACGATAGCTTTTGTATCGGCAAGAATTATAATAGTGTACATAAGATAATATTTAGCGGAGGGTGAGTGAATATAAGGGAAGCCCACCACTGGCAACGGAAATGGTTTTTACCAGATTTCCTCGCGGTTTTCCATCAAACACTGGCAATGCAAAGTCATCACGTAGATGGAATTCCGTAGAGTAGGACGCTAAAAACCAATCAAATAAATAATGAGAGTGAGTGATCACTGATTACTCCTCAAAAGAAAAGCCCTGAAACACTCAACAAATAGAAAGAACACATTTCAAATTGTCACTGAGCTGAGGGGCAGCACCTAGCCGATTTGTTGTGTTGGCTTGATAAACTTTTATAATCCATAAATCCCTTCGTCATGGTGGCCGGTTGAAGAGAGCTTCCTGTTGCTCGCAGAGCTAAGGGGCGACACCAAGCCAATCTGTCTGTGACATCTAGCATTGTAAATTTGCACACTTTGTCTTATTGCACCATGTATTATGCCCTGTTATTATCCTATGTGGCGTTGTTTGTTGTCAGTGCTGTTGTGGGGGGTTTCCTTCACCCGTTGGGCCTGACAAGCCGTCATATGAGTGCAATAACCTTAAGTACGGTGTAAAACCCCCATCAAACAATCCCTTTGTAATGCTGCTGACGGTTGGAGGGAGCTTCCACTTTGCCTGGTTGTTGCCAGTGATGTAGGGGATGCTTTCCTTCACCCATTGGACTGGCAAGCTGTCACATGAGTTAAATATCCTTAAGTACGGCGTAAAACCCCCATCAAACAAATGCTTTGCAATGCAAGTCAATAGAAATCCTTTCAGTATATTAATGGAATTCTAACGAATGTTTAATTTCAGAGTTCTTGAACAGCACAAACTCAGCAAGGATCAGTGGGACGAGAGGATTAGTAATTGGTGGGCAGAACACAAGGGAATGATGAGGTGAGTTAATTATTATAGATTTTATCAGAGAAGTCCTTTCTGCCCATTATCATTTCTCAAGATCTCATGACTTAAGAGCACCGTGGAGCAAATTTTCTTTCAACTACAGTACAGACTAGAAATAACTTAACCTTTAAACGCGACTGGAACAAACACAAAAATTTGCCTAAGACAAAGCACGAATCGTGCCAGTCTACACTCCGACACGTTTCAGTCGCATTGAAATAAAAACAAAATCGCATCTGTATTTCTTTGGAAATGCGTGGTGACAAAAAGTGTGTCTGTACACTCTCAAGGTGGGACAAGCTACATTTTATTTCATACTCGTCAAAAGATATTTTAGACGCGATTAAGGAAGCCCTCTAATGCCAAGCTCGACGCGATCCCAAAAATTCTTCCAAGCTGATTTTTTTCGGTAGACGTGTTGCTAGTTTCACGATCACCACTGTCTTTGAAAGGAGCAGCAGAGCAGATGCATGTGAGTCACGCTAACTGATGCCTTAATTATTTGCTGCATCAGAATTCCGCGCGTTTTCGTTGCATATCGGGTGGGACCAGACGTTAAGTTATTTCTAATATGTACTGTATAGGTATTGAAACATTTAACATTCTGCACTTACAAAATATTTATTTATAGAGCATTTACTTATTCTTTCATATGAAATCAAATGGATAATAACTTAAGATTTCTCATTTTTTAAAACACAGTGTTGGTTGTAAAGTGGAAGAAAACTCTGAAGTATGTATCCCTTTTTTTGTGGGTGGTTTCCTTCCCCCATTAGGATGGCATGCTGTCATATGAGTGAAATAACCTTAAGTACGGCGTAAAACACCAACCAAACAAACAAATCTCTCGAGATGTGTATTGGCCATTATGTTACCCATAACAACTCGAGAATAAGATCCATTGAAAAAACTTGTTTCGGAGGTTTTATCTGGAACATTAGACATTACCAATTCTGCAGTTTTTAATTAATCGACATTCCTGTGCCAGTTTTCCTGAAAGTGACACGCATAAATAAACTTGGGGAATAATTGAACAGACATCGACAATGAGTTCGTTGTTCGGAGTCATTTATCTCTTTTTTAGGGGCGTGTCAGTTTGTCAAGTAACAGATGAAATACTTACGCCATTGGGATCCATATAGTGTAGGACAAACAGCAACGTAATCTTGAGTACCATAGAAGAAAACCGCCGAGCCCTAAAAATAATAAAATAAAAAGTATGTTTTATTTATATTATTATGACATCAGTGTTATTGACTGGAGACGTTGGTGTTTTGTCGGTGCTTCCAGTTTCGCTGTTTAACTATCATATGACGACCACTGGTGAGCGCTACTGAAGCGGCCACTATTTACACATACATACCCTTTTGTTGTAGCGACTGCTACATCAGGGTTGATTTTCTGGAGATGGCCGCAAGAGGAAGCTCTTTCCACCATCCAATCAAAACCTTATATTAGCCGTTTCTAGTCTAAATCTTCATACAAACATTGATCGGCTGTCGAGAAAGTTATTTCAAAGACCTCAGACTTAATTATTGATTCCACTGCGGCCTGATACAACCCTTTAACAATTACCTAATTGCTTTCGTTTAAAATGGTCCCTCTGATCGCCATCTCCGGGAAACATCGCCTGTCTTACGGCTACTATTATAAGACACGTAATACATAGATAGTCGCTGCTATACCAGGGCTGGTTGTTTAAAGCAGTATTAACTTTAAACCATTGTTGTTTGACGTCATGTCATAATTGAGTTTCTTTGTGACGTTACGAATTTAAACCTGGTGAATCTTTTGAGCAACCCAGCCCTGGTGTTGGTGGCGAAAGATCGGCAATGCACATTTGTTTCTTAGTTTATTTGGTATCTCTTCAAACTTTTTATGCCGTTTCAACCAGGACATCGATTTTTTGTTAGAATTACTTGTGGCGTGTACAAATTGTCTTTGAGCGTTCCGGATATAAGATAAAACATCTTTAATTTCTCACAGATACCTTATCAAATAAACTCATGTGCCGTGACGTAGTGTACAAAAGAAACTCGTGTGCCGTGACGTAGTATACAACAATGGTTTAAAGTCGAGCAACTGTCGCATGTGGTAGCTAAGATAGCAGATGGGTAAATCGTTCATTCGTTTGGTTATTATCTTACCCTTTGCGTTGTAATTATTGTCTTTGACTTGGGTAAGATTATCTCCCCGCCCGTCTCCACGTCTTTTAACTGAAAGTAAATAATAGTACAATGAAAAAACTGTTCGCATATACTTATTAATGGTCAGTAATTAAAAAAAAATTTTTTATCGAGAAACCGAATGCTATCTAAATATGAATTCAAATCCGTGTATAATAGCATTAGATATAGATAAATGAGATATATTAGAGATACTAGATTGCATTTATTCAAATATATTTAAACAAGATCTTATATATATTTAGATATATTAGAAAACGCTCTACACTTTAAACTGTATATATGTCCATATGTATGCAAATATATTTCTTTTTTATATGGACATAGTCTGATATAAAATATATGATAATAATAATAGTTAGGTTCTGTGTTGGGGGCTCGCGGGTGGTTTGATTGATTGGTGTTTAACGCCGTGCTTAAGGGTGTTTCACTTATATGACGGCAGTGTGCTTCAACAGTGAAAAGCCACACTAACACAACCAAAAATTGTGAAGTGTATTGCTCTGTTGGAAAAATGAATATTCCTCTGGTAGAGACAGAGGGCCGTGTGGTTTGTGACAGCTGCCTGCACGTGACTTGTTGCCCTCTGTACTCACAGGGGCTCGGTAGCATAGAGAAGATCAAATATGTGTGAGTAATATCTAGATAAAAAAAGATGCTACTTTAGCATCCCTGTGTCAGTGCTTCATGTAGAGAGAGAGAGATTCGCAGTCTTCACTGGGTTAGAATTCGGGAAGCATTCTGTCGTGAGCCTTCATAGCTCAGTCGGTAGAGTGTTGGGCTTGTAACCCAAAGGTCCCGGGTTTGAATCCCGGTGCAGGCAAAGCAATATTTTCTCTGCATGCATTTATTCAAATATATAACAAATATTCATATATACATTTATGATCGCTATGGTACCGAGCCCCCTTATACCAACGGGAAACAAGAAGCCGGTGGCACCGAGCACTGTCAACTTGCGCACAGGCATATTGCGCTATATGCGTCAGGTGTCTGGTAGCTTGTCATTGTTTGTTGCTATGGACGCCGAGGGTAGTTTCCTTCACTCTTTGGACTGGCATGTGGTCATATAAGTGAAATAAAGTATGGCTTAATGACGATTAATAAAATTAAAAAAACGATAAATCATCTCATGTTGTGTAGATAAACTCTCACGGACACGTTTTTTTAATGGATCTTTCTCTCGAGTTGTTATGAGTCACTTCTAGCATTGGTTCAAAGTGGGATTATTGAGGTCAAAAGTTACCATTGATTCAGTTCTATCAGAGAGGAAGGCTTTCCTATGTTATGGGACCAGTTGTTGGACATACGAGTAGCCGTTAATAGCAGATCTATCACTATAATAGTTTACATGAAAGCAACCGGCCTCTGGATGTTAAAAAAAACTTGTAAGTAATAACTTAAAGATAACTTACAAATAAGACATAGTTTCCGACTTCTCCTCCCCGGCTATAAGTGGTTAACGGCTGCAAGGTGAGTGATAACAATGATAAGAATACACTGGGAATTGCATTCTTTAACGCACATATTCATTAATACTAAAATCGATTTTTCGTTACTTCAAAAATAATGATTGATAAATCGATATGAGCTGATTGATTTATTTTCAATTATGGATTAAGGCTCACCTTTTTAGGAGGTTCGATTGCACCAGCCATTCCAAAATTACGTACCTGTCGAAGAGTAATACATGGAATAATAAATGAAGTATTGTCACTGGAAGACTATCTCTGTTATGTTGTATTTTATTTACAATCTTCCCAGAGATATACGGTCACATGTATGTTAATAAAGACACATCACTCGGAAACTAGATTCAAACATGCAATGACAAGTGTATAATATTTGTCTACTCCAACAAATAGTACTACCGTACAGAGAACATTTGAAGATTACCGGAAAAAAGGGCAGCTAACGAAGTTTGTATTACCGAAATCTAGGTGTTAAAAAAAAAAGATTTTGAAAATTAGGCACAAATGATTTAAAACGAATTTACTGATTGGCAAATCTTTTTCGTATTATAAAGACATTCCATGACGTCACACATATGCGCATGGGCCATACTCACTTTTGTTCTTTATAAGACTGTGTGTGGGGGGAGGGGGAGGGATGGGGGGTAGTTGTGCCCCACAGCCACCACCCAAAAAATGGCATAGGCCTATATATGATTCGAAATTTCGGTTTGTCCGAATTTATTGACGATACATTGACGATAAATTGACGATACATTGACGATACATTGACGATATATTGACGATACATTGACGATACATTGATGATACATTGATGATACATTCGCCCATCCTTCATTGCTATCAAGATAACTTCTATATCTCAGGTGAATGAGGAAGATATGGTGTTTTAATAACTTTCAAGTTTTAAACTATAATCTTAAAGAAACGTCATATCCCAAATTTTATTGCTTTAACATGGTGAAGAAACCCACACTAGACGTCACTGGCTCTAGAAAGAAATAACAATTCAACATCTTTATTAATTCGAGCTAATTTTCTCCTGGTTACAAACATATAAGAACTTACTTCAAAGGGACTAGTTTTGATTGGTGGATATACGAGATTGGTCAGCTCATCATAACGTGATTCTACCCTCCTTAACCAACCCCAGGTTGTCCTGTCATAAACTGTTACACTGAGAGAAAGAAAATGATTGATTGATTGATTGATTGATTTAATTGATTGATTGGTTGATCGATTGGTTTATAGATTGATTGATTGATTGATTGATTAATCGACTAATTGATTGGTTTATTGATTGATGAATTGATTGGTTGAATTAATATTTAGCTGAACCATATCTCACAAACTCACGCTGATTATTAAAAAAAGGTGATCTTGATCGATTGATTAGGCCTAATTAACCTATGATTGATTGATTGATTAAATAATCAAATTATAAAATTAAATTATAAATATTTAGCTGAACATATTTCACAAACTGGCGCTGAAAAGTTCAAACAAAAATGACTGATTCGAACTAATAACGCCTTAAATGGACTGATTAAAACAAAAACAAAACAAACCAATGTAAAGTAGGCCAATATTGAATTTATTTAGTTTCACTCACCTGGGGAATGAGTGTTGGAAATCATCCGCTAAGGCAGTATCCGTCATCTTAAATAATGTAAAAATAACAACATATAACGGCAATAATCAACTGTATTTCTAGGGATAGAAAGAGGCCTACTATCCTGGTCAGGAAACCATTTACTACTACCGTTCTTGTACCAAATTGTCTATTTCTGGTACCTTCCTCGGTTCGTCTCCTCCGCGTTTCGGCATTTGTGTATTGAGTGGCCATTTTTAAGGCCATTTGCGACATATTGTGTGGCTGCAGAAAAAAATCTTGCATCCCATATAGATAAATATATACAATATGTTATCTTATCACATCAAATAAAAATCAACATAGAGCAGGTAACAGCAGCGAAAATAGGCTAAAACCGATGCTATGTACTGCTAATTACATAAAATTTCACCCACGAATCACTGTAACCTTTTGGAAAGTTCTTAAAGTGTTTTAGCACAAAAACAAACAAATTAATGTTTTGTGTAAAATCCCGATTCTCCATAACTGAACATTTGTCACTTCATTCCCAGATATTTTTTCCAAGTCCTTTAAATTTCGACCATAAAATCACTACTTTGTAAGATATTTAAAGGACTAGGTGATTATGTGATTTAGGGTAGTTCAGAAAATGTTGCAGGCTGACCCGAACGGGTATTGCTCACACTACAACCCCGATAGTTCCACTCCAGAGCCGTTGATTATTGATATCGTAATACACTAGTGATATTATCACAAAGTAATCGCTGATTGGTCATATCAAAGGTCAGACGAACTACTTTTATGCAAATTAACCATGTGATCATACACATCAAAGGGTCGAGGGTCATGACCTTATTATCTAACCGTTTATGGGTTAACTTTCCCACGATTGTTGTCCCATGACCACATAACCATATATGGTTTGATGACTGACATTCGTCTGCTTCAACCAATACTCCCAGGTTATAATCAAGCTCACAACCTTCTACTTCGATCGGCTCACATCACAACTTGAAAATAATACACGATATGGGCGGCCAATAGGGTCAAAATTACTTTTTAAACGTTAAATGTATAATGTGAATAAACAACCTAACTTTAAACGAAAAACGAAGAACGTACAACGATAAACCTAAGTTTGAACCTTAAACGTACAACGATAAACCTAAGTTTGAACGTTAAAAGTGAAACGATAAACATAAAACGATAAACCTAAAACGAACAATCTAACTTCGAACGTAAGTAAAAAAACCTGTTTCCGTTACCACTCGGATATGGCGGTAGGAAAAGCTTGAAGGTGTTGAAGCAGTTTGTAGTTGTTGTTGGGTATAAATCTGCACCGTTCTGTAAGCTAGACGCGATCATGTCA
>JAUELC010094196.1:0-18682 GCA_031471745.1 Cryptochiton stelleri
ATCAAATTTATGAAACTCGAGTAGTAATTTTCATTTATTCCTCGCCGGAGGCTCGGAATAAATGAAAATTACTACTTGAGTTTCATAAATTTGATATCTCAGGGTCACTCATTAGAGATCCTCTATTTATTTTTTAATAGCAATGAAATTAGTTTATATGGGCGTGTTTTTGGTAGTTACAAAAGTTCTCTCCTTTTCCATCATGCATCAAGAGTTACCTCCTGTGAAAATATTTTTTGGACATAATGGTAGTTTTGTATGTTATGGGCGGCATAAATATTTTTCAGGCTTAACAAAATTGTGACATATATAATTATCTAATAAGTGAGTGTCATGACATTTGGATCTACATTTTAGTAAATTTAAAAAAAAAATCACGCTAGACTTGTTTTAAACTCCGTAGAGCCAACGAATTGAATCAACTGATGAAGATGATTTTTTGATATAATATGTAAATCAAGAAATGACAACAATTCTGAACTGTTAGTATAGCAGACGGCATCAATTTATTATTCCCAAAAATGTTTTCTGAATTGGCCGTTAAAAATTGTTAAACTCAATTTAACTTCTACTGAGGGGGGGGGGGGGTGTAGAATATTGATAGAAATGTATCAATACATTTTTACAGTGTACTTCTGAGCATTATCTTGTCTTTTGGTAACGTTTTTTGGGATAAACTCTACATGTTGCCATTGTTCATCTTGTTTCTTAAATCCCAACAGATATGGTTTACAAAATTTGAAGAATTTCCATTTTTTTTTTTTTTAGGCTGTTGATGAATTAAATGGAAAAGAAATCAACGGTCGTATCCTGTTTGTGGGGCTGGCTCAGAAGGAAGCTGAATGTCAGTCCGACCTGAAGGAAAAGTTTGATCATCTGAAAATGGAGCGAGCCAATCGTTACCAGGGTGTTAACTTGTACGTTAAGAACCTTGACGATACAATTGACGATGAAAAACTGAGGAAAGAGTTCACTCAATTTGGAACAATCACCAGTGCCAAGGTCAGTCTAATTTTCTTGCCGTTTGAGTGATCACTCACCATCACCTACGGCTTACTTAACAGTCATTTAGGTACAGTTTTCAGCTCTTGCAGAACAATGCATTGTGCAGGATTCTCAATGTAATTGACTCCCGTAGCTTATCGAAAAGCTCTCATAAACCTTGTCGAAAAGCTCTCATAAAACCTTATAGGTGAGCATTTTTTTTTTTAACTCTTCTTAAATTCAAAAGGTATTTCAAACCAACACAATCAATTTATCTATATGATTGTAAATGATATTGACATTGCTATGCCTCAGACATTAAGGACCACCTTTTTAAAACCAAAATCAGCAGAGATCTTGGTCCATGTTCCTTATTTTCTCTCCATGATGACTTACATGCAGCTCCCACAACTGAAATCATCCCAATGAGTAATCAATTGTTTTCATATTTTCAGGTTATGAGACAACATGGTGGTCATTCAAAGGGCTTTGGATTCGTCTGCTTCAGTTCTCCAGAAGAGGCTACTAAAGCTGTGACGGAGATGAACGGCCGTATTATCGTATCGAAGCCTCTGTACGTGGCACTAGCTCAGCGGAAAGAGGACAGAAAAGCTCACCTGGCGTCTCAATATCTACAGAGATTAACTCAAATGAGACAACCGCCGGTAAGTTTGAGAAATACAAGTGCTCAATATGAAGTCTTTTTGCAGGGAGTAGATGCTGCATTGAAAGAGAAAAAAACATTTCATTTAACATTTTAGCGGCTTAATGTACCCGGGGTAAAGGCAGCATGTTACGAGCACAGTCCTTTTTTATCTACAGAGCGCTGGAGGAACATCATTTTTCTATCAGAACAAAGCACTTCATGTTTTATGAATGTAATCTCTGTAAGTGTTGCTATTTTTAGAGTACACCACTGTCATAAAAGTGAAATACCCTTGGACAGGGCATTTTGGGGTAGTGTCCTTTACTTCAGACACCCATGTCACGGGTCCTTTTTTATAAAATTAATTTTACATAATTCTTTTCTGCCATTGATGGCATAGGGAATGTCTTCAGTTACAGGTTTGGGGACACGTCCCCTTAAATTGTAATTACTAACTTTATCTCTTTCACTTTAAGATGGGTACGATTATCCCACCCTCCGGAGCTAGTTGCTATGTGCCGACAATAGGCCCACAGAGAGGTTTCTACAACCCTAAACAAATCCCCCAGGTTCGCAGCAACCCTCGTTGGCACACACCCATACTCCCCTCGATGCAGCCCACTGCAGGTAACGTGCGATAATGAAATTAGGTTGTTACAATTCGTTATTTCTTGATAAACAATTACGATTGTTTTAAATCGTCGAGTTTACACTCATCTTGTAAAGTTGTTATTGAAAACCAATATTTCGGACCAACTTTGAAAAAATTTATGTTCTTTATTAACTTTTGAACTTACTCCTAATTCAGCGGCGATAACTCTAGTACAATGTATAGGGCTAATTCCGTCGTCTTAGCCCTACAAGACTACGTTAGCGGCATATCGATTTCCAACCTCTGACACGGGTTGGGATATGCGGGGTGTAGGACTAAGACAACACAATTAGCCCTATACATTGTGCTACAATAATTGTTGATAGCGCATGTGTAGTAACTAACGGGCACCTGATGTATTCAAGGAGAAAAAAAAACAAACCATATTCCAATTATAGACCCTATTAAGTTGTAAACAAAACCACTTTTCATTTTTTTTGCGATTCTTTGCTTTCCACTGAACTCCATATATATGGGGATACTGCAAGTAAAATGTATGGTGGAATGATTATGCCATATTGGGTTAAGTGATGTCACTGAACATCATAGGCTTGTGCAAGTTGTGCAGCAGTTGTATGTAACTTATTATAGTACTTTTGTACTATTTCCGTTTTTCCAGGTTTCAATTTGGAGTCAGTTGGGCTGTTGTTATCTGCAAGAAATAATTAAATAAAATATGGCATAAAAAGTTCACCATACATTTTACTTACAGTATCTCAGTTTAAGTGACATTCAGTGGTAAAGTAAGAATCGTACAAATTAATTTATTTTGGGAACAACTTGATACGGTCTGTAGTTTGAATAGGTCTTCATTTTTTTTGTTTTCTTCCTCTTTAAGGTTATACCACTCATATAACGACGTGCCAGCCCAATGTGTGAAGGAAACCTCCTTCGACATCACTCACAACTATATAGCTACGGATCCGTACACATTCGCACACTGGACACTTTACAATAAGACTCACAGCAAAATAACATAGAATATATTTCATCAACGATTACAGCCGGTAGAGGGATGAGCTGTCGTGCTGTCGTAGTGTCGTAGAGATGGTTTTTTTTTGACAGATGGTCTATGGTGAAACAAAATATAAATTACCTTCCCTTCTGTCAATACTCTTCAAAACCCTGTAGAGGGATGAGCTGTCGTGCTGTCGTAGTGTCGTAGAGACTTTTGTTTTTTGAGAGATGGTCGATGGTGAAACAAAATATAAATTACCTCCCCTTCTGTCAATACTCTTCAAAACCATGTAGAGGGATGAGCTGTCGTGCTGTCGTGCAATCTGATAGTGCCCATGCTTGGAACTGTTAGACCCATGTCAGCAATGACTTCCTGTTGTAAGGATGCTATGCTATGCTAAAATAAAACCAAAGTTACCTCCCCTGCTGTTTTTCCTCGTAAAGTGCAACTGTGGGAGTGTCAATCTTCAATTAACATACTAATTAACCGTGTCTGTTGTCTTTCAAACTAAGGGGGGATTTTTGAATTTTGGGAACTGGGGACATGAAGGCTTTACCCAACTATCGATAGTTTCAATAATTAGTAGCTTTCCATCGAAATAAGAAAATTTAACATGGGAGCTCAAATTCCTTTATATTGTTAACCTTATATTAAACAATGTCATTCTCTCAACTAGATGCAGAGTTCTGCATCTCTATCTGTCTATCATATACATGGAGCCGTATTTAGATATCTCTCAACAATCAAGTGAGCACCATTTTTTAACATTTTTAGTTGTATTTTAAATGAACTATGTTGTAAGTAATTTATTTACTCGGCAGTTTACTGTTAAACAGTAACTATCACAATGGTTTATTAAATATCGCAATACTATCGCAATATTGGATTGAACTATGGGCAATACTCTCGCAATAGTTGTGTAAAGTATCACAATACTATTGCAATAGTCATATCAACTCAAGTAGTCATCCCTACCATATATGGTTATCTTATACACAGTGTGTTTTACCCATCTGATTTATAATTAACAAAATTTCTGTAAAAATATGTCCCCATAGGTTACCGTTGTATTGCACCGCCTTACTAAAAGGCAATATAATAACAAGCCTGTATGCTAACTGTACGATAGCGCAATAGTGCATCAAGTGCACTACCGTATAAGGTATTTTAGAAGTATATTGGTACATTTATATCAGATCTATGTTTAACCCGTGGTCGCATACTGTCTCTATCTACAAGCCAGCCAAGCACGAGAAGAAAGTAGGTCAGAAAAACTGGGTGAGTGTATCCTCATTTACTTGTTTACAGTAAACGCTTCCAGCATGTGAGTGAAATAACATTGTGTTAGTCGTAACGCGAAGCAGAGACATATTGTGAAGAACACATACCATATCAAGCAAGTAAGTTACAACTCAGATTAATAACAATAAACAAGAACATTCACAAAATGGTATATTAATCTTTGCTTTGTTCATACTAATAGGCCTATATATACATTTCTAAAGAATAATCATACTGGCAAACCGGTGTCGATTGATAAAAACCAATAAAACATAGTTCTTGATAAACTCCCAGAGACAAGATTTATATATCAACTGTACAAGTTGCGATTGATTAACCATGTATACAACGTCAGTAAAAGAGTAAATGTGTTCTATCAATCATAAGAAATATAAAAGTTGTAACTTGCATTGGAAGTTGATCAATAGTAAACGAAACTCATAGCTTAGAAATGTCCGTTTGACAGCGAATTGCAGTGATCTATATAAATGGAACTACCTTATACATACATAATTCAAAAAGTGAATTCATAACATATAAGATATATCTGTATCAGCTTATACATTAATGCAACACAACAAGATTATTAGATTTTTAAACTAGAAGCTGAGTACCTTATTCATACACATCTTATTCTTGTTGGTCTTTGAAAAGGGAGGGTGTGCGTGCGCGTGTGTGTTGGTGCGTTTGTGTGTGTGTGTGTGTGTGTGGGGGGGGGGGGAAGGGCATTATCCTAATGGTTTGCATTTCGACTCATATCGACTGGAAACTGGGCACAATTGTTCTCTGGAATTTCGTATCAGAATTATGACGTCATACAGATGGAGGCGTTCAGTAGAAGGCCTACGCTCGAACTTGTTATAATTTAAGCCTGAAAGTTTGCTTGTTTCTCCTCTACAGAATACAGGAGATTTAATCCGATGTCCTACACATGCTAATTATTTTACAACGGATCTTCCACTTGCTATTCTGGTGCAAAAGGACTCCATGCTATTGTTTAACAGAGGTAACATTTCGGCTTGATTAGGAGGACGATTTTCTGTAGTCTGGGTTAATCCAAATAAATGAATCAGTCAAAATATAGTATTTATTAGTGACTTATTCGCTAATTCTGTGTTTGTCAACACTTCAGAGCTTTTAGTTTATAAAACATATACCAGAGGCAGGCAGTTTGTATATTTTCAATCCTGGTCCAACAGTACGCGCATGGACTAAGAGTAGGGAGCTGAATATAAAACAAAAAATGCGTTGTCGCTTTTACAAAATAAGATTAGACCAGACGTATATAAAATGAAATGTCTTGAATCTGTGTGCTTTAAATTGGTGTCCGGTTGATCTTGAAAATCACTGGAGTCTGGCTCTGCACAGCACAGCATGTCATGATCACTGGCGTCTATTGACAGCCGTTAACCAGATACCGTCCTTTGTAGTTGACAAAATTTGGGTCATTCCAAACTTCAGTGGTTTCTGAAATCAAACAAACATTTAAATATTACTGTAGCCTAGTCTGAACGCATTTTTAAGCAAATATTTTTTTTTCTGTTTTTATGCGAGTAGGTCTGGACATGTTTAAGCTTTTATTAGTAGGTTACATGTGCCTTTAATCTCTAAACGATTAACATCTTCTAAATGTATAACCCAAAAATGTGCAGTGTCATTATAATGGGTGCAGTGTCATTATAATGGGTGCAGTGTCAGTATAATGGGTACACTGTCAGTATAATAGGTGCAGTGTCAGTATAATGGGCGCAGTGTCAGTATAATGGGTGCAGTGTCAGTATTATAGGTGCAGTGTCAGTATAATGGGTCCTGTGTATGTATAATGGACACAGTGTCAGTGGAATGGGTTCAGAATCAGTATAATAGGTGCAGAGTCAGTATAAAGGGTGCAGTGTCTGTATGATGGAACAGTGTATGTATAATGGGTGCAGTGTCAGTATAATGGGTGCAGTGTCACTATAATGGGTGCAGTGCCAGTATAATGGCTGCAGTGTCAGTACAATAGGTTCAGAGTCAGTATAATGGGTGCAGTGTCTGTATGATGGCACAGTGCATGTATAATGGGAGCAGTGTCAGTATAATGGGTGCAGTGTCAGTATAATAGGTACAGTGTCAGTATAATGAGTGCAGTGTAAAAATAATGGGTGCAGTGTATGTATAATGGGTGCAGTGTAAGTATAATGGGTGCAGTGTAAGTATAATAGGTGCCGTGTCAGTATAATGGGAACAGTGTCAGTATAATAAGAGCAGTGTCAGTATAATGGGAACAGTGTCAGTATAATAGGTGCAGTGTCAGTATAATGGGTGCAGTGTCACTATAATGGGTGCAGTGTCGGTATAATAGGTGCAGTGTCAGTATAATGGGTGCAGTGTCAGTAGAATGGGTTCAGTGTCAGTATAATAGGTGTAGAGTCAGTATAAAAGGTGCAGTGTCTGTATGATGGAACAGTGTATGTATAATGGGTGCTGTGTCAGTATAATGGGTGCAGTGTCACTATTATGGGTGCAGTGCCAGTATAATGGGTGCAGCGTCAGTATAATAGGTGCAGAGTCAGTATAATGGGTCTAGTGTCTGTATGATGGCACAGTGTATGTAGTATAGGAGCAGTGTCAGTATAATGGGTGCAGTGTCAGTATAATAGTACAGTGTCAGTATAATAGGTACAGTGTCAGTATAATGGATGCTATGTCAATATAATGGGTACAGTGTATTTATAATGGGTGCAGTTCCAGTATAATGGGTGCAGTGTCAGTATAATAGGTGCAGTGTCAGTATAATGGGTTCAGAGTGAGTACTATATGTGCAGTGTCAGTATAATAGTACAGTGTCAGTGTAATAGGTGCAGTGTCAGTATAATGGGTGCAGTGTCACTATAATGGGTGCAGTGTCGGTATAATAAGTGCAGTGTCAGTATAATGGGTGCAGTGTCAGTAGAATGGGTACAGTGTCAATATAATGGTACAGTTTTAGTATAATAGGTGCAGTGTCAGTATAATGGGTGCATTGTCAATATCAGGGTGCAGTGTCACTATAATGGGCGAAGTGTCAGTATGATGGGTAAAGGGTCTGTGTAATGGGTGCAGTGTCACTATAATGGGTGCAATGTCAGTAAAATGGGTGCAGTTTCAGTATAATGTGTATTGTGTCAGTACAATGGGAGCAGTTTCAGTATAACAGGTGCATTGTCAGTATAATGGGTGCAGTGTCTGTATAAAGAGTGCAGTGTCAGTATAATGGGCGCAGTATCCGTATGATGGTACAGTGTATGTATAATGGGTGCATTGTCAGTATAATGGGTGCAGTGTCACTATAATGGTTGCAGTGTCAGTATAATGGGTGCAGTGTCAGTTAATTGGTTGCAGTGTCACTATAATGGGTACAGTGTCAGTATAATGGGTAGTGTGTCGGTACAATGGGTGCAGTTTCAGTATAACATGTGCAGTGTCAGTATAATAGGTGCAGTGTCTGTATAAAGGGTGCAATGTCAGTATAATGGGTGCAATGTCAGTATAATGGGCGTAGTGTCAGTATAATGGGTGCATTGTCAGTATAATGGGCGCAGTGTCTGTATAATGGGTGCAGTGTCGGTCTTGGTTTCTTCAATAACGATATTCCAGGGAGGTAGCGCTTTGCAGGATTAAACTGCGTCACAGAGAATCAACACCGTGATATTAGTAAAACATGACAGTTTCAAATAAAGAAACAAATCCAATGAATTTGTATCGAAGGCACAACTAAGTATTTACCATTATAAAGTGTGCCTACTTATTGGTACCTTATCACAAATTTTAAAGTGTACAAGACTTTTTCCTTACCGTTTTGTCATTGGGGATGAATCTGTATCTCTGTAACATCATAATAATGGCGATTTTCATTTCAAATTGAGCAAGTCTCATTCCAATACAGTTCCTTGGACCGGAGCCAAACGGGATCCACTGTAGAGGGTGGTGCTTCTCTCGGTTTTCTGGAGTAAACCTATAGAGAACAGAAAGCAACAGCACATATGGTAAAAAGCAAAACAAAATTCGGTTACTTTTGATATATGTTACAACAAATATACATGTATACACTTATACACGGCAAATGTGGGCCGTGATTTGAAACACATTTAATGAACTAGGTAAGTGATGTTTGTTTCGATTTTGTTAAAGTAAGCCAGAACAACACAGGACGGAACAGTAGAGATTTATTCACACCAATATGGACAACAAGTATAATAAAATGATTACTTGAAAACTTATTCTGGTGTTAAAACCAATACAAACTTGGGGAATATTCTGCGAGATGTCACCTCTATGGTGTTTACGCGCCATTTTGTGTCTCTATAGCTAGATGCACAGTTTCGAATCCCGAAAAACATGAGGGGGGGGATAAATTATCGGAAAATGCGTAGATACACACGAGCTTAGATTCGAGCATCTGTGTCGTAAAACCGAAGCTACGCCAATTGAGCAACGGTTGGCGATAACACGCACCTGTCAGGGTTAAATGTTTCCGGGTCAGGCCAGTACCCGGGGTCATGGTGAATCATATAAACAGGTAAAGCCACGCCCATTCCAACAGGGATTTTGATTCCTTTTACTGTCGTCTCTTTATTACATATTCTATCCATTCTACAACAAAAAAATGTATATGCATTTTTCACACATGTACAGAGACAACCACCATGTCCGTCCGGAAATTGAACCAAGGCCACCGGTTTAGGTTTCAGTCTCCCCAAACACGGGTAATGGAGGCTAGAATCCGATCGTTCAAGATAATGCTAGAAAATCTCTATATAAAAAAAACACTGGTACAAGAATAACATAATCGCATGTTTTATAGAAGGAAGAGAAGCAGCGAATATACAATGTGTCATTTGCTATAAAACATTAATAAAAACCATTATATAAAGTGGATTTATATTTATTGATAAAGAATACTGACTTAATGAATCAATGTTTTATTAAGTGTTTACACAATATGTAAATCTGTCAAGTAATGGGTAAAACTGAAAAAGTCATATTCGTTACGGTCTTTTTATCCTGCAGATTGTTGCCGAGTTTGTCACAATAATGGTGTGGAAACATATAACTATGTTTGACAAATTAAGCGATATAATATTGAATATACATGTACGGTGAATTAAACAAGATATGCGAACAATTAGTCACGGAATACTTCGCCTATAACTTTGGGGTTGTCGGATTTTATATCAGAGTTAAAACTCTATTTAATTCCTGTTAAAAGACTAGAAATGTTGGAATTGTGGCAAAATATTACAAAGTTTACATTTAACTATGGTTTGAATATTAGAAAATACCTTGCAATAGGTGGGTTTATTCGCAGGCCTTCCATCATGACCATTTCAAGATAGGGCAGTTTGTTCACACTCTCATAATCAGGCAATTTGCCCTAAATAAATAAAGAAATAATAGTATAAATACGGTATGACATCTTCCTCTAGCCCTTATTGTACCAGGTAACCCATCTCCGGACGCAAGCTGATCGACATTCAAGGGTGGAATGGCATTTTCTGCTGCGTTAAAGCCCTGCTTTAACCAGCATTTATTTTCAATATAGTTATTCGCTAACATATAACCACAGGACAGTACATATCCACACTAACACAAACCATAAAATGTGAATTGTTTTGCACGGCTGAAAAATGAATGTTCCTCCAAAAGGCAGCATGGCTATCATCGGAACACGTTGCACGATTTCTGCCGCTGCCGTGAAACAATAGTAATGTTGCAGGATGGAACGTGGAACATCACATTCATTTGCTCCTCCCGTCAAATTATCTCCCCTTTGTTTTGACTCGGCAGTTTGTTTTGATGCGACGGTCGTCTGCTAGGCGGTCTACTTTGTGACGCAAAGCTGCACAAAGTGTCAAATTTATAAATTACAAATCAAAGTACATTAGGTAATACAAAATAATTATTGCATGTTTGAGAATGGAACATCATGATTTGTCAGCTCGAGACATTGACATAATATTTGTTAAATATAGAGCGAGAAAACATTTTATCATCCACGAGATTTGAACCCCTTTGTCCTTCGGCTTACAATTGAGCTCTATAGATTCCCAATAGAATGCCACCCGAACTTTTTCCAATTCGACACTGTTAATCTCTATCTCGTCACAAAGCACTGACTGACACAGTGAAACAAAAATAGCATCCTGTTTTGTTTTAGATATTGCAAAAAAAATCTTTTTTTTCCTTTGAGTAATTTTGAAAATCTGGTAATGACATATAGGTATATATTATAAATGCAGAGATAAAATCAATTGCATACCGGGATTTGAACCGTGGGTGTTGGCTTACAGGATCAATCCTCTACTAATGAGTTACTTAATGTGAGGGTCATTTTTAACGACTTCAAACCTCTAAAGCTGTGGACGCTTGAACTTTCGAGTTACAATTTCCACTGTTTGTACATGCAGCTCCTTTGGCTTAAGTCAACATACTTCATTTCGTGATAGCTAAACGTTGATTTTGTGTGTGTATGATTATTGCTTTTTTTCTGATAAAGAAGTATTTTCCTACATTTGGAAAATGTTGATCAATTTCCTCTATCAGACGATCCATATAATCCTGGTTCATGGCCAAGTGGTAAAACAGGTGGGCTAGAGTGGAAGCTGTCGTGTCATAACCAGCGGAAAAGAAAATTATGGAGTTAGCCAAAATCTCAGAATCCGTCAAACCTGAAATAAAGAATGTTTACCGTATTTAAAATAACAGTTGTTTTCATTACGGGTTTTTGTTTTCGTGCATAATACAAAGGTATGTTAAAGCACAAAAACCGTTGGCTATATATTAAGTATATAGTTATATTGACGAGCGTTAAAGTTACTCCTTGCGTCGAAACACAGAAAATACTGTGGGAATCCGTTTTCTGGCTGCCTCTTCCAAACACACCCACAGTGCTCACTCTGAACATCCCGTAGCGGATAACGGCGAAACGATTATACGCTCGGATAGTGTGTGATATAATACAGCCCAGATCTGTACTTCCTGTGAATAGGAGTTTTACATTTGTCTGGAAGAAACCAAATTGCCAATGGTTAATATAACTGCAAGGATTAAGAAATAAAAACAAAAATAAAAAATATTACTCTTGTTATTATGCTTGATGTTAAACATTAAACCTGACAAGAAAGATATGACGTCATTCTAGGGTTATTTTAGAGTTAGATTTCAGCTAAGGTTTAAAGTTTACCCTAACCCTGGAAGTATAATATATAAACCTTAGAACTGGAAATTGTTATTATATGATGAACTCACCGTATTAAGTCGGCAATCATAAAGACATTGGATGAAAATCCAAAAACAAATGTTCTATATCATAATGACTTATCCTTCTCACTCAGGGCAGCCTGTTTCGATCGTAGTCATGCTGTCTTCCCTTGGCACTCGAGGAACATTATTTTTCCAACAGAGCAAAACACCCCACAAATTATGGTTGTGTTAGTGTGACTACTTAGGCCTACTGTTGGAGTACACCGCCGTCATATAAGTGAGATACACTTGGCACGGCGTTAAACATCAATGAATAAATGAATAAATAACGAGGTATACCTTTCCCTTTCTTCTTGTCTTTCCACACAGTACCATTTTCATTATGCATTGTCTCGATTTCTCCATCTGGTACGCCATCGGTGTCTGAAGAATCGTGAGCCTGTTTCTCAGCGTTTATCATCAGTTGTAGAAAATCAGAGTATTTCTGTGGATAATCATATTTTTCACCATTAAACATTTACCAACGCTTAACTGTCACGAATAAGAGCTAGACTGTACTTATTCAAAGATAACATTGCATACCGACAGGTACAGATGTCTCTTCGTTTGACATTTCTAAACACAGGCGCACAGCATAAGAACATCTTAAACTGTCCGTGACGAATACCAAAACAGTACTCCGCCAAAGTGCCAATCTTACTGTTTTATTATCCATTGCTTAACACATATACGGCCCATTATTTCAATTGCCTTGCTTGCACGTGTTTGACCGAAAGCTTGTAAGAAATATGAAACGTGTGTGCATGAAAAATATATATACTTCTTAGCATTAATAAAAAAGTATAACAATTATATAATATAACAATTTGATTAATTGTCTACACCGGAATAGAGAAAGCATTATCTATGCTGATGCAGATCATTGGTAAAATTATTTCTCTTTCAATTAACTGATTTTTAGTAAAATTGAGTAAAGCTGCAGCTCCTTAAATGCGATAATCGCTGCAAGTTGTTTTTAATACTTCGATTTAATAATCAAATCATATTCAACAGTATATATTTCTCTCTATATATATTTCTCCCTATATTTCGGGACATCTTTTCTTAGTTAGTCAGAAAAGATAATAGCTCCCCTGGAAAAAATGAAAAATTTCACACGAACAAAAATTTAACCATTGAAAATTTCTCTCCAAATTATACATAAGACCAACACATTATTTTCAAAATTTCTTCCCTTGACACAATATTTCACTCGACCTATGGTTATATAGGTGGATGTTTTTCTAGGGGTGGATTATATTAGTGCTGAAACATTAGGGATGAAACCTGAAAGTGAACCAAGCCAGATACTTAACTATTCAAATAAGACCAGCATACATCAAGCCGTCTAAACCAAACGCAGCTCAACTGTGCCTCTTTCCTAGTTGAGGAAGGATCATTTTGACTTGTGTAAAAGTCACATCCACTCAACGGCTCTCTATGATCAGTCTTGCCAAGCCAATTGAACTTGCTTTACTAATCCCAAACACCCCTTAAGTCCGACATAGCTGCAGTCTGCATACAGCAGTGTCACACCAAACAGATGGGTGCCGAATTGCTTTGTCGGGTCGCATATCGTCAGTCAAGAGTGAAAGCGGTTTGCGAATACAATAATGGTTAGTATGTATACTTAAATAATGGCTAGTATGTATAATTCAATGATTATTAGTAAGTATAAAATGTCTTACCCCTGGATTATTTCTTCTTTCGGCCAAAGCTTGTTTGATAATGTTACTGAAGAATGAGATAGAATCTGGCGGCGAAATAGGAATCTTTAGATATGTTATAGCCTTATTCATGAACGGAAAGAAAACTGAAAGGAAATAAGAGATGAAGCTAGGATTATATTTTTACCGAACCATGAATGGCATTTGGAGGTTGATGAGTATTGACAATTGGACTGGACAGGCTAGGATTCATTTTATAACAGAATCGACATGTGTGATGTGGTATCAGTAAAGAGGAAATGCATGCAAAAGCTATGGCCATTCCTTATCTCCGGAAACGGCGAATACAGATGCGAAAAACTGAATACCATCGAATCGTCCGGCGTACGGATGTTAGGGTTTCCGAAGATCAATTGGCAGGGTTTCATGAACAAACAAATAATTCCTCAATTTACTGGATGTTATGAAGGTGGTCTTTCTGGGGCAAGGCTGATATCGCCACAAAGCTTTTGAATCATCCTTGCCACGCTTAGCCCGTTTCGGCGGTCAGACAGATATCACAGTGAAATGCCGAAAACAAATAGACCAACAAATACATATACCATTTTTCAAACATTGTATCGCTTCTGTCGGAATATCATGATAAACAGTGAAGAAAAACATCATTTTTTTCGAGCAATGGCTCTAATTATGCTTATTCTTGATCTTCTGATAGAACGGCAATATTAAATTTCTGTCTTACGTCTTAAATAAAAGGTTTATTATTATGCATCGTCTTTCACTATGCAAGCTATGGTGCCAACGTGACAAGGGGATGAACAAAGTTTCATGTCGGGACTGTCTCGAGAAGATGAATGATAATTCCTGGACGAGTGTAAGCTCCATGCTGATGAGCTCAAGAACAAAGTGTGCATGTGCTGAACTCTCTTTATAATGCTGTGGACCCACCAGTGATTCTTTGTTGTCTTAAAATGTTGTTTGATTTACTACATGTATATGCGAAAGGAATCAATGTTAAAAGTCTTCCGCTCCTGTTCCAAACGATGTTACTACAGGCAATACGTGTTCTTCAAAAGCACGCCGCCGCAAAATAACCCACAACACAGTGTTTTACTGTAAATATGGAAATCTTACATGTCGTATTCATCAGCCGTCAGTCGTATGACGCTTCCGCACAATTCACGAGCAAATGCTTGAGAACGATGTTAGTAACTACATCACAACGTCGCAATCTTAATAAATAAGAAGTTGAAAATCCATACATGTCTGATATTATTTATCACCTCTAACTTCCAAATGCCTCTAAAACAAGTTAAGAATTAACGAGCCTTCTATTTAATTTGCAATGACCGTGGCTTATTACAAACCAAAATTTCTGATGAGCTCAAGAACAAAGTGTGCATGTGCTGAACTCTTGCTTTATATTATGTGCTGCCTTATTTGTCTGGGAACATTTCCAATAGGGCATCTACGTTTGCCTTTAGAATGATTCATTTTCTAGGCAGAAAAAAAGTTTTACATACAATGCACTTAAAATAGCAGTATTTCTAGCATAGTTAATTCATGTCAGGTGTATACTCACGAAGAATAATGGTAGCAATTCCAAAGATGGAAAATTCGAAGAACTTTCGAGCATATTTGGCAAAAGGATCATCCGGAGTGGCGTGGGTATCCAGTTTAATTCCAAATGCTGTGGCTGCAATCACATCCATTGTAAAGCAACCTGTGTAACTGGGAGGGAAAAATCAGGTTCATAATGACTCGCGTTAGTGTTCTTCTGTTCTGGATGACATTCTTTTAAAATCCTATTTCTCAGCAGTTTCAGAATTAAATCGAATAATAGCATATAACAGGACGAACAGTTTCTCTGTGTGATTTTTCGACAAAACATTGATGCAGACAGAAGGAGTGTGTCTCGATTCTTGAACTAGTTCAGGCTGAGACTACGGGAGTTACCATGCCTCTCACAGGGGAGTTACCATGCCTCTCAAAGGAGAGTTACCGTGCTTTTCACATGATAGTTACCATGCCTCTAACAGTAGAGTGACCATGCCTCTCACTGGAGAGTTACCATGCCTTTCACAGGATAGTTACCATCCCTTTAACAGGAGAGTGACCATGCCTATAACAGTAGAGTGGCCATGCCTCTAACAGGAGAGGTAGCATGCCTCCATATGGAAAGTTACAATGCCTTTAACAGGAGAGTGACCATGCCTCTAAAAGTAGACTGGCCATGCCTCTCACATGAGAGTCACTGTGCCTCACACAGTAGAGTTGCCATGCCTCTCACAGGATAGTTACCATGCCTATAGCAGGAGAGGTAGCATGCCTCCATCTGGAGAGTGCACATGCCTCTAACAGTAGAGTGAACATGCCTCTTACAGAAGAGTCACTACACCTCTCACAGGAGAGTTACCATGCGTCTCACAGGAGAGTCACTATGCCTCTCACAGGATAGTTACCATGCCTCTAACAGGAGAGTAAACATGCCTATAACAGGATATTACCATGCCTCTAACAGGAGAGTGACCATGCGTATCACAGGAAAGCTACCATGCCGCCAACAGTAGAGTCACTATGCCTCTCACAGGAGAGAAACCATGCCACTCACAGGAGAGTGACCATGCCTCTAGCAGGAGAGTCAACATGCCTCTCACAGGAGAGGTGCCATGCCTCTCACAGGAGAGAGACCATGTCTCTCATAGGAGAGTTGACACGCCTCTCACAAGAGAGTCACTATGCCTCTAACAGGAGAGAGTCAATGCCTCTCAAAAGACAGGGGACATGCCTCTCACAGGAGAGTCACTATGCCTCTCACAGGAGAGTTAACATTCCTCTCACAGGATAGTTACCATGCCTCTAAAAGGAGAGTGACCATGCCTATCACAGGATGGTTACCATGCCTCTTACAGTAGAGTCACTACTTCTCTAACAGGAGAGATACCATGCCCCTCACATGAGATTGAGCATGCCTCTCACAGGAGAATGAACATGCCTCTCACAGAAAAGAGATCATGCCTCTCAGAGGAGAGTGACCATGCCTCTCACAGGAGAGTTACCATGCCTCTCACAGGAGAGTTACCATGACTTCCACAGGAGAGAGACCATGCCTCTCACATGAGAGTGACCATGCCTCTAACAGGAGAGTCACTATGTCTACAACAGGCGAGTGAACATGCTTCTGACAGGAGAGTGACAATGCCTCTCACAGGAGAGTGAACATGTCTCTTACAGTAGAGGTGCCATGCCTCTCGCAAGAGAGAGACCATGTCTCTCACAGGCGAGATAACATGCCTCTCACTAGAGAGTTACTATGCCTCTAAAAGGAGAGAGACCACGGCTCTCAAAGGAGAGCAAACATGCCTCTCACAGGATAGTCACTAAACCTCTAACAGGAGAGTTACTATGCCTCTCACAGGATAGTTAACCTGCCTCTCACAGGATAGTTACCATGCCTCTCACAGGAGAGTGATCATGCCTCTCACAGGATAGTTACCATGTCTCTAACAGGAGAGTCAACATGCCTATTACAGTATAGGTACCATGTCTCTAACAGGAGAGTTACCATGCCTCTCAAAGGAGAGTGAACATGCCTCTAGCAGGAGAGTGACCATGCTTCTTACAGGAGAGTTAACATGCCTCTCACAGAAGAGTTACTATGCTTTCAACAAAAGAGAGACCATGCCTCTCCCAGGGGAGAAACCTTGCCTCTCACAGGATAGTTACCATGCCCTAACAGGAGAATGAACATGCCTATTACAGGATATTTATCATGTCTCTAACAGGATAGTGAATATGCCTTTCACAGGAGAGTAAACATGCCTCTTACAGGAGAGAGACCATGTCTCTCACAGGAGAGTGAACATGCCTATAACAGGGGAGTGAGCATGACTCTCACAGGAGAGTCACTATGCCTCTCACGGGAGAGTGGCGTTGCCTCTCACAGGAGAGAGACCATGTCTATCAAAGAAGAGTGAACATGCCTGTCACAGGAGAGTGACCATGGCTCTCACAGGAGAGTCACTATGCCTCTAACAGGAGAGTTACCATGCCTCTTACTGGAGAGTTACCATGCCTGTCACAGGAGTGTGAACATTCCTCTCACAAGAGAGTCACTATGTCTCATACAGGAGGGAAAATAAGCCTCTCAAAGGAGTGTGAACATGCCTCTCACAGGAGAGTCACTATGCCTTTAACAGGAGAGTTACCATGCCTCTCGCAGGACAGTTACTATACCTCTCACAGGATAGTTATCCATGTTTTTCACAGGAGAGTTAGCATGCCTCTAACAGAAGAGTTACCATGCCTCTCACAGGAGAGTGACCATGGCTCTCAAAGGCCACAGCGAAAATGTTTTCAACGGTTTCGAAGATTGGCACCTTGACCCCTTATATAAATATAACCTTGCTTATGCTTGACCATTAACTTTAAAAATACAATATAGATTAATAAGAAGTTTGATCAAATTGGTCCTGAGAAAATTATTCAGTTCTTAACTATTGCACAGGATAGATATAAGTAATCCCTACATACTTTTTAATGTCCAGTGGTTCACCGCTATCGGCCTTCGATTCCAGAGCTTTGACAAGATCTTTTCCTGATGATAGAATCATAGCTGTCATCTGAAATACAGGTAATACACGATCAGGTTGCAAAGGTAGATTAAAATTGGCTGACATTGATCTTTTGTTATGTGCTCGAACATATCAGATCAACTTTAACCAAACCATTACTACATGTTGTTCATAACTCATTTTTTTAGTCTGCCTCTTTCCATCCAATTCCATCTGGGAGGCAATTAATTTGATTTTGCCATATGTCGAGATTGCAAGTTTTCACTCGATGTTTTGTCCTTGTTTTTTATAGTAGCATTAGCGTTATATCAAGAAAAACACATTAAGTTGCATGTGAGCAGGGCCATAAACTAATCTAACCTTTTTCAATTTTCCGCCACTGAATGTGGGTGTGAGTGTGTTTCTATTATGTCTCCAATCATCATCCCTCTGCATGGTCAAGAATTCACTCACAGGGGGCTCTCCAACTTCATTTATATTGAAATCCTGTCAAGATAAAACAATTTTGTTAAAGATTTTATATATGGACCAGGAGACTGTAATACAGTTATGTTATTACTTTTGTTATATGTATGTATTATCAAAGATAAATCACACTGGCACAGGGATGTCGACTAATTAAAACCGATAAATCATCTCATGTTCTAGATAAACTCT
>JAUELC010094197.1:0-11897 GCA_031471745.1 Cryptochiton stelleri
TAGGGTCTATTATCGGGTATAACCCTAGTTCTCTTAGGTCTACCCGCTAAGGGGCACGTTTAGCACAACCTCCACATCGAACGACAGTACTGGAAATACGGTTTCCTCATTGTTTGGAATTAATTGCATCGCCTTCGATCGATGACATGACGAGATTTTGGCTTGCCTTCCGTGGCTCATAACCAACCTGTGCATGTCTCCTTGTGCCACCAATGGCTAAAGGATTGTCAAGATCTCAACGAAGTTTTTGTTCTCGTCTCTTATTCCATTGTCTGCAACATTAATCTCCCCGTCTGTTGGTATAATCTCTAAAAATCACATCTTAGATAACTCTGCTAATGACTCCCGTGACGAAACACTCCAGAATTAACCATTATCCGTTTACCTGACGTTCAATTTTTTTTTTTATTATTTGTGAAGAATCTCATCGTATTGATTATTTAAAAGATGGAAAGGTTCAGTGATTGGAATGTTTTCACCAGAAGAAAATCTTAAGACATGGATTCACATATAAGACATATCTTATTTTGACATAAAGATTTGGGAGATGTGTATTCTATTGATTCCTCTTGGGACTCAGCCTCACTACGAATTTATAATTATTACATTTTTAAAAGTAGTACATATTTGAATAGAATTTCCATTGTCATGTTGGAATTGTTCAATGTCCTTCTTTGCATTCAAGGCACTTTTGATATTAGATAGCCCGGTCTTTTTTAGACTGATCTTCACGGACTCTTTTGTTATCTTTGCGCTGGATACAATCGGGCCTACCACTGTCGTGACGTACTGTTCCTTAAAGATTGCGCGTATACCTATGAAATGCACATTGTTATATAAAATTAGGATCATTACAATTATGTAAAAGATGTTTATATACCGGCAGCCAAAGGTCACGGATTCGATCACCGGTAGAAACCTGCACACTTTTCTTTCTCTACATATATACAAATATATTGAAGCTATATTACTATATCGTTCAAGTTCAAAGCTCAATTCTGAATCCACTATTTCTTTAAAGCAGCTCATTGTTGAAAGCATTGCTTAAAAGGTGCATCATGGCATAAAGACTGACTAACTTGTAAAGAACAGCTTTACAAATAACTCGTAAAAAGTAACTCACATGCCCTCTGGCTAAGGGCAGCATGGTCCGAGTGTAGTCATGTTGTATTTACTTAGCACTGGAGGAACATTCATTTTCCAACAGAGCAAAACACTTAACATTTTATGGTTTGTGTAAGTGTGGCTATTTACTGTTGGAGTACATCGCCGTTATATAAGTGAAATGCCATTGAGAACGGCGTTAAACACCAATTTATCATTTCAGATGCAGGCAAACATTATTTTTGTATCGCTTTTGTCAGGGTTTAATATAAAATTTGAACTGTTGAAACGTGAAAAGATGCGAAATTACCGTTCATGGAATCATAATCAGAGCACAAAACAACATTGAATCCTACTGGGCTATCCAGAAGGTCGAGAGTATTAAAGAGGATATTGTAATATCGTATTTTACATTTGCATGTCAGGCACTTGTTAGCACAACTCACACACACGCTAACGTTGTTACTCTTGTGGCATTCTCTGACGAGTTTTCTAAGAGTTCTGCTAAAGAGTTTTACATCTGCGTGTCGGCTAATTGTATGCCCTTATTGATGATACAGTGACGGTGTCGATGAATTGTGTATACCTTTATTGGGTGCTCTGGTCCTCTGTGGCTGCCACCAATTATACTTTGACATGCATGCAATCTGCCGGTGGAGCAGGAGATTGACTCTTTCCTTGTCAGCTTGTGAACGGTAATCAGCCGTCACTTTAGACCATATTAGCGGAAATTAAAACACCAATATGCCTTAATGAAGGCTTATCCACGGCACCTGATCTTGGACGGAACCAATAAAAGTGCTCGAGGAAGGTCAGTTGGATATCTTTCTGATTAAATATAATGCAAGTTGATCCATTCACTACCACGCTTGCATAACATACTCAGCCAATAGGCAGATAACATATTCCTTGCTAGCGATTATCCAAAAACTTCAAGTATTTTCTATCGCAGACCATTGTTGGCACACGGTAAAACAAGATTGAATCAGTTACTAGTACGTTTCCATAATATGATTATTCATACATGAAAATCAGAATATTTATAGAACCGAAGTCATATAAGTGGTACACATAGGATTTGCCTATTACTGGAACAGAATCTGTGGATACTAAATCCCCTATACAATGACATATTTGCTTTTTCTTATTATGTCAAAACCTTTTTATCTCTGAAAATTATTGTGTATTGATGCTGATTAAAATCGTCATAATACATTTTGCGTTAAAGGGCTTGGATTAAATATCCTCTCAACCTGAAACTACGTGCAAAGCCAACCATGATAAATTAGACTTTGACCCACTTTTCCATTAAAAATGGTTCTTTTACCTGTTTACGACACTGCCTGTCGTTGTTAATTATATTACCTGTTTTATCTTGACATCAAAGCATTGAAATTGGCCCCTCAATAGCGAAGTAAGACATCAAACCAATAAACTAACCAAGTAATTAATGTCATCGGTCTGTTTGTGGTTGGCTTTACTAAGGAAAAAACATCGGACATAAACTTCTAGTCTACAAAAAGTTTGTCCTTGTTGCAATTGTCATGTCGTAAACATTACAAACTAGACAATTATACGATTCTTGGTACTATAGCCCAGCATACGTATTGCCAAACATGTCGAAATATAATTCTGTAAAATCAATCAATTCCGGCGATTATCCAGTACTTAAGCACTGGGCTAAACAAATTTGAGAAAATTTTGATAAAACGATTCGCTCTTTACTTTTTGAAATATGAGTAACATTATCTACAACTTTTTTTGAATGAGCGGAAGATCAACATAATCGACTTGTTGAGTTGTATTGGAATATGAGGGTGTTGTCGTGGGTATTTATATTTTTAAAACCAATATGTTGATTTAGCTTCAGCTGGAAGATCACATTCGGCAATATAATTGGAAAAAGTCGTGTTGGGTTTAAATACACGAAATTGCCGGTAGCAGAAAAATTCCACGTAGGTTTTCTATCGATTTATGAAACATTCGTTATTTACCATGTAGTGTCCTGTCAAACAAAATTCAATGAACATTTTTCTATTATATTAAAATTGTCAAAACTAAATATTGGAAAGTTATATATGCGATGTATTTGCGTTGTATATCAAATGAACCTTGTTAGAATACCAGTGGAGGCATGTTATCTCTCTACATTCGTAAAAGTATATATTTTATACATAAGAAGACTTTGGAAATGTATTATACGTTCGAATTCCGGTGGAGGCAAGTAATATTTTCTCTCTGCATTTATGAAAAAAATATATACATTTATATCAATGTGATTAAGATGAATTCAGTAAAACTCTACTATTGTCTTGCATTATTGAATATGCTTGTACAAGATATGTAGAAGTGGTTTACTCCTATATTATTGTAGTGATACAGGAACACATTAGAGGCTTATGCTATCGAGTGTTGTCTGTGAACAACCCGTCACTACCAGATGTCAGTAAGCTAGACTGTAAAGGTCACAGAGGCAAGGTAGCGCTCCAAATTGTCAAGAGACTTAAATCCTTCGAACACTTTTCTTAGCTACTTTGTGTTGACATTCCGCCCCATATTCCACGCCAAATCAGTGGCGGAGAAGCATTTAGTAGGAAGGTTGTTTTAATGACGGGTCGACTTTATCCCAAGTGGAACTGGTATGTAGGGCGACGTATCTTGATCTCCTTCGAGTTAACAATTGACACATTCAACAAAACACTTTCTATGTTTTCTCTGGTCTTTCCCAGTTTCTATTCTCGTATATAACCGTTTCCTATGGACGTTTATTACCCATTCACTTTTTAACGCTTGAGTGCTTCTTTATGAAACATTGACTGGAACAGTATGGGCTATGTTCACTTTGGATCAACAATTTAGATTTCATGAAAATGTAGGCAGCATAATTTGTACGTAACATTATGTGAACTGATCTTCATCTTTTATGAGAAGGCACCACAGTGTTTCTTCTAAAATATCACTAAATCTCATGTAATGTTTGTAATAAGTAAACCTTTTGACACTTTTAATTAAGAAGAGATGTCGATTTATACAAACAAAATGTGATGTAGTTTTCAGAAGAATAAAGTATCAGAGATCATGGCAAACGTCTGCCCGTTGAAATGTTTAACTTTGTTAACACCTCGCAAGATTTTGTACTGTCTACAATATTATTCACGTAGTCCGTTTGTTGATAAAATGTCACATCTGAGATGATTTTGTTAATGGCTAGTTAGTCCCGTGACAAAACTCTTAATACGTACAAACATACAATTCCATTTTTTTTTATCAGTAGTAGAACCAGGGAAAAGATCAGCAATTAAAACAAACCCAAAAGGATTAAAACCACTGGACTTATCTGCCGCATTGTCTGATTTTACAGATTTTTGAGATGTGTACTTAACTGATTCCTCTTGAGATTCAGCCTTATTACGACTTTATGATCAATTACATTCGTAAAAGAAAGGAATAATTGAACAGAATTTTCTCTTCTCCCATTGGACGCAATAATTCAATGTAATGTTTTCCTAAGTCAATGCTATTGTGATAAGATAACTAGATCTTTTTGTCTAGGTTTTCCTCATGGACTCCTTTGGCATCGCGGCAGGGAATGAAATAACACAGTTTTTTAAAGTTCTATTTATTCTCTGTTGTAGATATTAGTAAAGCCTATATAAAACAAAATGCTCGATTTAAAAATGTCAAAAATCAAAAGACATGCACAGCAGGCAAAACTGTGTGCAATAAGACAAAGTGTGCAAATTTATAGAGCAAAGCATCACAACAAATTAGCTTTATGTTGCCCTTTAGCTCAGTTCTCCAAGGCGGAGAACCCTCTCACCAACCCCTTACCATCCACATGTATAAATGTATTTAGGCTGTTGACGAAGTGACAGGTGGAGATTCCCCATTTCCCTGTCAGCTTGTGAACGGTAATCATCCCTTACTCTTGACCATATTAGCGGAAATTAAAATATCAATAAGCACGAATGAAGATTAACTCGACACTCGTGAATGTGGACAGAGTCAATTGATATGCTCATGGACGATCATCCGAATATCTTACCGGTACTGATAAAATAGTTTGAGTTACTCGACTCATGAACACACTTCACAAGACACGAAATAAAATATTCCTTTCTGGTGATAAGCCGGAATACTCTAGCTCTGGAAATGTATTTTACATATTTGTTCTTACCCAATCATCGCCTTGTACGGAAAGGCAACGAGATTGAGTCTGCTACTGCGCAGTTACATAGTGTAAATCAAACATGATTACGATACTTGTCATAGTAGAGTAATTGAATTAATACTTGTAATAAATAACAGAATGTTAAAAAAAAAATATCATTTAGTCAAAGGAGCAATTTACTCAGCATTTGCGCACAGCAATTACTTATTACACAATCTGAGCAGACCCGCTATTTGAAGCATCTGAAGCAATGCAGAATGGAAGAATTAATATTGCTTTGCCCGTCTAGGCCAGGGAATAGCTCCTGGTAGCAATTTGGCTTGTATACCTATATTGCCTACTGTTGACATATATATTACTTCTTTATCTCGACTCCAAAGACGATACATCGGCTGCCTAACAATCTATCAAGCAATAAAGCGAGACGTCGGTAAACCAACCAAGTACAGGCCAAATCGTTATAGAAACACTACATTGTTGATACCACAAATATTGCCATTTGGTGCGAAATCAAGACTGCCAGAAAGCTCATTGACTTATTTTATAACAGATATTTTTATCTGTATATGCGTCCACGTCCCTACTACCCGGATTGCACCACTTAGTAACACATGCGCTATATATCTAAAATGATTTTTGTTCATTTCCTTGTGTCTTCATTTCTATAGGTACTGTCTGTCTCAATTGCATTAACGAGTTATTAATTTGTTACAAGGTACAACTGATTATTTTATATTCATACAATTATTTACCCCGCCGTAATGATTTTTTTTTAATTTTTATATTTTGTCTCATCAAGTAACCGTTCCGCTTTATATACTAAATATAATTGCGTATAACGTATGTCAGTAAATGTACAGATGTTAATGCTTGAATTAATGGGATTGTACATACAAGCCCCACAACCATTATATTGTATTGTTAAAGAACAAGTAGCCCTATTGTAGCGATGCAGGTTACTTGGTTGGAGGCTTAGAATGGTGAGTACTGCTATGAGCCTCTCTTCACTACCAGATGTCGATAAGATGAGAAATCTGGCGAAGAAGACTGTCGCTGAGACGCCGTGAACGATTTCAAAATTGTCAAGAGACGCAAGTCGTTCCACCACTCCTTGGTTTCCTCGGAATGACATTCCGTCCCATATTTCACGTAGCTGATTTTGTCTATTAGGAAGGTTCCTTTAATGACAGTTCTAGTTCGTCCCAAGTGTAACATTATGCTTGTATGGAGGGCTATGTATCACCTGGTCTGTTGTGGTAACAATTGGGGGTATTCCAAGGTACACTTCTTCTTTATTCTCTGGCATTTCCCAGTTTTTAGTCTAGCGTTCAAACAGTACCCCAGGGAGTTATTTTCCAACCACTTACTTATGGTAGAGTCCATCTAGAGGACCAACCATTGACTAGAACAGTAAAAGCAATTCACATTGACTTAGTCACAACAGTATAATGAAATACAAGACACTTTGAGTGAATACATTTGTTCAATATCGTGAACATTTTATTGTAACATTTATGCCGAGAAAATGTTGGGTATTTATGACTTGTGTTCATTCTTCTACATAACCGCTGATGTGGTGAGATTTATCCCAGGTTTCATTTAAATAATTTCTCTATGAATCTCTTTCAGCATTCGATAGAATCTGTTTTTCAAGCTAGCTTACTTTTATTATTTTTAGGGCAATAAATTATGTCTTTATAAAGACTCGACTGGAAATAAAAGACATTCACGCCTTGAACTGAGTTATCAACAACGCTTGCTACGACACGCCTGCTCTGTCTATACAAAATACTTGTTTGGAAATATTGCTGCCAAGCAGTTTAACGGAATTAAACAGGACTTTAATGTTCAAGTTGCCAGAAACGTTAACCATAATGTATCGTCTACAAGGTGTTGTTTAAACAGTTTCATTTTAACGGTTTCTATATCTTGGTTACAGATCTCATATCTAGATGATGTCACTGTGACATCTTTGGCGTGTTGATATATTTAAAATGGCGCCCAAATATGGCCGCCAAGAAATTTTAAATGCTGACATCTCAAGAAATAATTACAACACAGAGGTGATGATGCTGTCTATTAGCATGTACCTTCAAAAGGAACCAGGCGTTATGAAAATAATTGTTAAAAAAACAATTCTGATTCCTTACGAAAAAATACATGTTATAGAAACGAAAACTGATTATTTTTTCAGGAGATATTACCCTTTTTATTCTGCTGACATGTTGGCTGCCATCTTGAGTATTTCAAAGCCCTTAACTATACAGCCGTGTTTGCATAGCCGTGACATAATCAATATTTGTAGTCTACACGTATTCTTGGTGCAAAAGCTTAAAATCGACGTTTGTCAACAGGACCAGGAACTCTGTAAGTTTTGGTAGTTATTTGGGAGAATTGGACAAAGACCATTTCATATTGTCCACGAGGAAGCAAGATGCATGGAATCTGAATGCCATTTTCACTCTATATAAAAGGTTTCATACTTGAATCATTGGACTGTTTTTGCGCTGTCACCTAAAACATGGATTTTGTTCGGAAGGAAATTACAATTATAAACCGAATCTGCTTTGTAACAGCAAAGTTAAGTATGATAGAAGAATTCGGTAAAAAAGTCATACATTATTTACTGGTTTGTCATGTTTTCGGGTTATTTTCACATATTCCTCAGAACAATTTACAAGTTTCGTTTTCTTTCCCTTGGGGTTAATTCTGGCCAATTTCATGCGTCGTGACCTTTGGTAATGCCGTTGGTAGTTTCTTTGGAGGGAGGTGGATAGGTTTCTTCGTACATCCGATTAAGGATACAAGTTAGTCTTGTATTTTCCCTGGAGAATAAGGAATTGCAGATCATTGCAGACGCCTATCCCTGGAGATTTGTAACCTTATTAACACAACGCAGGAGTTTCTACTCAGTGAAGCATTAACCCTACGAACCGTGTTGGACTGGCTAGATTTGCAGATCAGTCGTTTATTCTTCATGTGAAACAGAACTGTGCTCACGTAATGTATCGGATAAGTGAATTTCGCTACGGAGTTTACAACAAAAAATGATAAGAAACAGGTGATTAGATTTAACATATATCAATGGAAGTTCTTTGTTGATCATTTGACTTCATGTGGACCTAATATACGTTTATGTCTACTCTTGTTATCATTCTTATGGAAACATGTTTTCTGATATGCGACTTAAAATTATTTTGCCAGTATATATAGATTTTATTCTTAAAAAATCAACACAAACATGCACACACATACATTGATAAGAATTTCCAAAGTTCTTTGGTTGTCACAATTGATTTCATGTTCTACGTAAGGTAGAAGCCAATCGTGTTCTTATTAGAACCTGTCCTGTTTGAATCATTTAATACCTTATATGTTATGAACTGCTCTCTGTGATCTAGACCGTCTAACAAAATGCTGGAACGGAAAAAATGACAATATCTATAAAATCTGTCTTGCGAATTTGTTTGGTTCGTTTTCTTCTATTTTATGTTTACACGAAGCTCGTAAAACCCGAGTAGGGTCATTATAGGGTAGACCCTGAAAGGTATGAGGTCTACTCAAATAGGATAGGGTAGAACCCGAGTGCTTTAAAGGGGCACGTTTAGCACAATGTCCACATCGAACGACAGTAATGCAAATACGGTTTCCTCATTGTTTAGAATTAATTGAAACGTCTTCGATAGATTATATGACGGGGGTTTTGGCCTGCCTTCCGTGGCTCATTACCAGCTAGTGTACATCTCCCTGTACCATCCGAGTCTAAAGGATTGTCATAGTCTCCAGGAAATGATTGTCATCGTCTCTTAGAACATTGTCTGCAATATTATTCTCCTATTCTGTCTCTTGGTACAATGTCCAAAAGATAACTTTAGATAACTTTGCTAATGGCTAGGTACTCCAGTTACGAAACACTCCAGGGTCAAAACATCATCTGGTTGTCAGACTTACAATTACTTATTGTTTTGTGGAAGAAGTCCCTGATAATGAATGAATCAAAGTATAAATATTGAATTTAAGAAAGTCTGGAGATTGAAATATATTTACTAGGAGAACATATCAAGAAATGAATTAATCTTCTAGACTTATCTAATCTTGATTTTAAAATTTTGGAGATGTCTACTCCATTGATTCCTCCTGAGGTTTATCCTCATCAGAAATTTATGATCAGTCATATTCGTGAGAATTTCAAAATAAACTTTCCCATTCTTCTTGAGGAGCTAATGCAATATTCCGATGTAGTTCTTAAAAACGGACTTTTGAAATTAGATATGTCGGGAATAATGGCAACGAATTAGTACGATCAGTTTACCAGGACAACTCCATGTCTTTCGTACTGGTGTTCGATCAAATGACCTGACATGATCTATCTAAGGATTTAGATTCGTATCTAGGAACTACTCGTGCGGAAAGAGCCCACTTCTGTTACACACGCTTTCATAGTCAATCGAACAATCAGAATAAAAAATCTCAATTAATGTACTGTGATCCGTAGAATTGTAAAACCATTCTGGGTAAGTTTTTGATGTAATTTGAAATTTAGGGTTAGGGTAAGGAATACATTAGGTTTACGTGTAATATTTAGCATCACCCTATACAATTAAGAATTGACGTCATGTCCTCGCGTCTTACAAGGCGGACTAACTCCATTCTTGTTAAACCATGTTCTCTGGTGCCCTGTGGCTCTGCAGGCACTGTGTTTTAAGTATAAAATGCTACCAGTAGCACTGGATGAACATTAATTTTCCATGAGTAACACTTTACGTTAATTTACGGCTGCATTAGTGTCGCTGTTTATACTTGGAGTACACCGCCGCCATAAACGTGAAATACCATTGAGTAAGATGTATAACATTTATCAAACATTCAAATTATCGCATTAACTGGCTCTAATCTCACGAAAACACGAACTTTGTAAATGTCCCATTCCAAATTCGAAGAATTTATAGTGTTCTGCTATTTAAGATCTGTCTGTCGGCTACCCATGAGCTCATATTTATGATACAGAATCTGTGCTAGTTGGTTCTATGTATCTTTACAGAGTCTCTGATTTTCAGTAGTTGCCGCCACTTGGCATGCATGCATAAAAACTGTCACTGCAGGAAGATAATCAGCTCTTACTTTAATCTATATTAGCGAAAATTAAAAATCGTAATGAAGACTCACTCGCCGCACCTGATCGTCGTCACAGTTCACGAGAAGATTGCGTGGATGGCCCAACTGACAGTATTTAACTTCTGTTTATCCCTCCTCTGCCAGGCTTCCACAACATATATACAGGACAGACTGAAATATATTCCTGTGTCGCGTAAAGTAGACACCGTCTAGATTTTCAAATGTATTTTACCATGTTTTGCCTTATTGAAGAAAAGCCTTATTTGTTTTTACAGAACGAAAAAGATTCTATTTTCCTTATGACATGTTAGTGTTTTATTAAACATTTTCTAATACTGGAACACGGCGAATTCATTACTAAATCCAAATTTATTTCTATTAAGAATGCTTGTTCTCAAAATATTGTGCAATACACATTGCTTTTCTATAATAATCGATAGAGATAGGCCTACAGAGTAATAAACTATTATTGACTTGGTTTGTTTGAATAAGGATAATTTGCTTTTTTAATTTGATATATCTTGACTTCAACATAAAGCTAGATTAATCTGGTTACAGCAATTGCTGATAGCGGTTTGCCATCAAAATATATATTACCTGTCGTTGACAAATAAATTACTTGTTTATCTCAAGATCAAGGGAGAGAAACTGGCTTCCTAACACTCCGTCTAGCGATCAAATAAGACTCAAATAATTAAGTATAAGTTATTGGTCCAGTTAGGTTTTATTACAAAATACGATAGACATAAATATCAGGACCTAAGACCCGTAATCTGATCCAAATTGCAATTTTTAGGTCGTAACGGTTTCCAAGCAGACAATCCTGTGTTTCTAGTAATGACTTATTGCAGATATAACAATGAAGTTCTTAGCTCCGTGCTGTAGTTCAGATACCATAATTGCCAACATATTTGTAATATAGTTGTGTAAAATGTAGACAAGCAATTGGATCTGAGCCCTACAGCAGTGTGAGCAAGATGATCCAACTTGCCACGCCAGCACATTCAAAAGAGATCTACATTGAGTTTATATCTTGGTGGTAATTGTTTGGTGTCTATTTCCCTAGAGTTTCTCTTTATCTCGACCAGATTAAGCACCGTTTCTTAGTATATGCAATCTGCAGGACATTATTTTTTAGAAATAAGAATTTGTATGCATGGGTAGTGGCGATGCCACGTGCATGTGTATCACAATTGAATGTTGTATGTTGTTTCCACAATAAGACTAAATCTTGCGATCTAATCGGAATAATTTATAATCTTTCTAAATACTATTAAAGACGCGGTTTGAAATTTCCACACCTAATATGGCCGCCAAGAAATTTGAAATGCTTATATCTCAAGAAGTAATTACAACACAGAGGTGATATTGCTGTTCATTAACATATACCTTCAACAAAAAATCAGACGTAATGAAAATAATTGTAAAAAAATGAATGCCGATTCATATAGATCATTTTCATTTCATGTGGATTTAATATACATATATGTCTACACTTGCTATCATT
>JAUELC010094308.1:0-11896 GCA_031471745.1 Cryptochiton stelleri
CTCTGAGCTAAGGAGACAAGAACTTTTGTGGCGTCCTGTTATGTCCTGCGATTGTCTTGTATCTTGTCATTGTTTGTTGCCAGTGGCGTTGGGGGTGGTTTCCTTCACCCATTGGACTGGTACGACGTCATATGAGTGAAATAAGTACGGCCTAAAACCCAAATCAAAAAAAAAAAATCCTGGTGCTAAGGGGCAACACGAAGCCGATATGTTTGTGGCGTTTGGCACTATAATTTGCACACTTTGTCTTATTGCACCATGTATTATGTCCTGTACTTAGTGTCGAATGTGGTTTAAATGGGCTGTCACGCTGTAATATGAGTAAAATAACCTGAAGTATGACGTAAAACCCCAATCAAACAAACAAACAAGCAAACCTAACTACGGCATAAAACCAAAGCAAACAGATAAAACAATAAAATTTAGATTATTTCATGATCACGAATATGTTTTTCTCACAATTTGTAAACAATATTTAAGATAATTTGGCGGCTATACCATAAGAGAATATCATTCTGACTCGGATGCTGTAAAAAAAAAAAAGAAGGACCGAACAAAAGATGAAAAATAACAAGCTACAAATATGTTGAACTGTTACAAAAAAATTATTTTCTTTCAAATGCGATTTACCGCTATTGTTACGTTTTTAAAAAGTCAAAATTGTAACTATTTAAAAAAATACTATATATGGTGGAGAAAAATAGAAAGGAAACCATGTCTTTGATCAAAAAGTTGTAATGCTCAACCTGCCACGTGCCCCTCCTGAATGCATTTGTTTTAGCCACATGTTATTGTGTTCTGTACAATGAAATATGCCAGGTGTTGTTGACTCTTTTTGAAGAAGTTTTCCTGTTTTGCCTTTTCCCTTGTATTTTTGGCCCCTGTTTCTGGGACCACATGTTTGCCTTAGGTCTTTTTGTCCATCCGTCACACTTTATGTCCATGTTGCTGTGTGATCATTTATGAATTGCTTTGAAACTTGTATTTTATGATAGATGAAGATTATACACATGGTCGATTTATATTGGAACGCTCACCTTTCCTGTTAAAATTATCAGGTATTGAACTAGGTCATGTTTTGTTTCAACCTAATAGTATAGCACCTGGTTTGTCTAATAAACCGAGTTTGTTTAGGTACTTGTATGTTCAAAACCTGTTGCAGGCGGTTTAAGGGAGTTTCCTGTTGCCCTTGTGCTCTCAGAGCTAAGGGACAACATGAAGCTGATCAGTTTGTGGCGTCCTGTGGCTGGTCATTGTTTGTTGCCAGTGGCGTCGGGGGAGGTTTCCTTCACCCATTGGGCTAGCAAGCCGTCATATTAGTGAAATAACCTTAACTACGGCGTAAAACCCTAATCAAACAAACACAAATCAATTACAGCTGTTAATGGTAGCCGTTCAACTATTTAACAATGTCTCTTTTATTTTATTTATACAAATCAGTATCTAGTGAATTATCCTTGACATTATTATGAGCATATTTCTCTGCAGAAGCAAGGGGATATTATGTTGCCACATTTGAAAGGAATATACAATTTGACGTGGGACAGTTAACCGCTGGATGCTTCTTGTAACTCATACGTTGTTTACTTTCTTTTCTTTGAGGCCCATTAACATGACGTGTTAAGCAACATGTCTTGATTTCATTACTGTTAGTTGTGTTTATATTGATAATATAGTGATATTTAAACCTTGGTTAATATTCGTTTGTTACGAATGCCAATGGATATGGTAATAAACTATAATTATAGTAATCTTTCTTTCTTGTCGTTAATCTCTTTGAGTCAAATGAGCTATCTTACCCGATGTCGATTAACTCGCTCTGGATTTGTACAAATAAAGCGCGGCTCTGCGTGTAAAACTTGATTTCTAAAGCCTATCAAAGAACATGCAAGTACCTTGTTATGTATTAAAATAACGCAAAAAGGCAATTTTACACATTTTATTTCCTGCTGTTAGTTAGTTTTCTGTTACTGGTCTCTGTTATTTAATACCGGCTTTGCAAGTCAATGGCCCATTAATAGAATCATCTCTTCGTCGAGTGCTGGCGGTTGGAAGGAGCTTCGTGTTGCCGTGGTGCTCTCAGAGCTAAGGGGCAGCACGAGGCTGATAAGTTTGTGGCGTTTTGTGATTGTCTTGCATCTTGTCCTTGTTTGTTGCCACTGATGTCGAGAGTGGTTTCCTTCAACCATTGAGCTGGCACGCCGTCATATGAGTGAAATAACCTTAAGTACGGCGTAAAACCCCAATCAAACAAACAATCTTCGTCAAGTGACACGACATTCTGGTATAGTCATTTGAGGTGAGATGAAGTGATGTAGCTAAAATCAACATTTGGATGATTAGCGCGACAAGGTGCAACAAGGTCCCACTTTTGTGGTGGTGCCATGGACTGTAAATTTGTCGTAGTGCCCCATGTTATGCGTTGCGGTCGGTTGGTGAGAGCTAGTTGCTCTCTGATGTAAGTGGCAACACGAAGTCGATCTGCCCTAGTGTCTACCACTCTAAATTTGGCCGATGACGACACGACAATCAGATCGTCTGCGATGATTGATGAAGCCTATATATCTTCTAAAACATCAGTTGGTTATTCCAAGAAGTTAATTTGAGGGATAAAGGCAACCATAGCCTGACGCAGAGAGCAAGCAATGATTTTTACACCATAATTTGGTAGCTCTATATTATCTGATTTCTGTACATTTAAGGTCCGTCCTCGACAGGATAGAAATTGCCATTGTCTTGGAAAGTTTAGTGAAGCAAGTCATTGGCTTTCTCAACCAGAAAGTCCATTATTCTTAGAACTAGAAGCTTTGACCACTTGTTTTCTCTGTACGTTTCAGTTTACATAAATAATGGTAAAACGAATTGGTTTGTGATCAAACTAAGTGCAAACTCCCAGCAGAGTTCTCGGATTTGGTGGAGTTCAAATCTGTCAGCAGTTAACATAACACCAACGACAGATTCTGGGTTAACCGACAAAGACCCACAATGAAGAAAAAGAAGTATGGGTTGGAAATGTTGGCACCCAATATCTTGCATGGAAATCGTCAATCGTTGTGTATTGTAGCCGTCTTTCTCATTAGTGTTGTTTTGACGTCTTAGTCGTTTAATCCATGAAGACTTTTCCACATTTGAGCGCCATATCGGTGTGGTTCAGTTCAGCAAAACGTTTGCTGCGTGATGAGAGAATAGCCATTATCCCGTGCAGTGCTGTTCTATCTGGGCCGACTAAAAACGTGACGTCGCACAGATCTGGTTTGTGTAATTGGGAGCGAAGGTCTTTGTAAGAGTTAAATTGTTGGTAAATGTAAGAGCCTCCTCTTCGCTACTGGTAAAACTGACATCATCTAGACTATCGTTGCTGCAGATATGAATACGCATTGGGGTTCGCAAAAGATGATCATCGACTAGTATTCTGGAATTAAGAGAGGAACTTTCGGAAATGTCATCATAGAAGAGAAAACCACCGTCGTCTTCTTCAAATTGGTGTGAAGAACAGACGCCAGAGTCCATAATGTCTGTGGAAATGCAGAATCTAGAGATGTTGGAAAGGTGTGTCAGGTGAAGCTATTTGCTGTTCTCTATATCTTATTGTTGTCTTTATATGTGGCTGATATGTCATTTGTATTAGAGGAATCAATGGCACTCGTTTTGAATAGAGTTTTAATCAATAGATAATTGGATAAAATAACGAGTATCTATTGTGTTATTGACTTTGGAAAAATTGCCTGTGAGCTCCATTATTGTCAAGACATCCGGTGAGTGTCGCCTGTAACGTTACTTAGAAATCGATTCTGGTCTAATCCGATTATTTAAATATGGTGTGTAATCCCAGACAGAATAAAATTGTTTAATAAATGGGTATTGTTATATTAATAAAAAATATGTAAGTTTCGTTTTCAAAAATAAAGTGTTTCACATTTTTTTGTGAACTATATTATAATGTATTGACAGACTATAAATTATGTACTCAACACCAACATCGTTAAACAATCACCTTGGTAGGACAAAAGCTTTGGTCACATGACTTTATGTCAATGTAAAAGTGTACGAATCTCACTTGTCAATAAAGAGAAAATAATCTAAGATAAAAATGAGAAAAAAAGAATTAAGTTTTCTAGTGTTCATATCCAACTCTGACTTGTGCAAGTTTGTCCATCATATGTTAACAAATGTCCCATACTCAAAGTATATATCTCTGTCTACAGAATGGTGCACTTTGGTCAAGTCACTTCCCGTTAATTTATCTTCAAGTGATAAAGGCAGATATATATTCCTGTGGAGGTGGATGCTATATGGTTTCTGCTACTGGTCTTTGGTAGTTTCACTAAATTTCACCTACATTATCATAACCACATGAAACGTGATTCTTATTAATAGAGTATTTCTATTGTCCTTGATGCTAAACATAACGACTAAATAATAACCTTGTTTGAAATATACGTTTAGTTGTCCTGGTTAACCTACAATTGAAAGTATTTAAGGCCTACATGTTTGTTCGCCTTGCCTAACATTTAATATATGTATATATAAAACATCATTGAAGTGAAGTGGTAGTTTTCGCCGTATTTCTTCATATATCAGTTGATGAAGATGGAATACTTATTAAAACCTGCAAATCCCGTCAACCGATCTTGTCTCAAAACAGAATAGCCAGGGAAAGTAAAATTATATTCTGGTTTTAAAAAAGTTTCCTGAAGACATATAACATCAAGTTGGGGGTTAAGATTTGACACAAAAAAATTAAACTCTTGACCATGGGCATAGAGTGACTGGATATTTTGGTGCAGTATAGTAAAAACCGTAACGAAGGAGAGACAGACAAAAAGTAAATACAAAAACTTATCCATTATTTACGGGTCAACTTATTCCGGTACATTATATCAATAAACTCGCTAGCATTAGCAATCTCGGATTCTGTTTGAGTATTCTCAAATCTCGGATTCTGTTTGAGTAGCTATACTCATTTTAATGCATTTGCCAGGGCTAGGTAAAATGACTGGGGGACTGACCTGCTGTATACTTGGAGCCTCCCTTCTTGGGGCATCCCAAATAGAAGCTTCACAATCTGGGTTCTGACAGCAGTTTAATGGTTTCTGTTCACGATTTCTAAAACACTTAAGAGCCTCTACGAAGGGCACTTTCTCATTTACTCTAACATATAGCGCTCTATTCGCTTCTTTTAATTTGGGACAGCCTCGGTATGCAGAGCTGTGGCAACCTCAACAGTTAACACAAACAGGTGAGTTTTTGTTTGGACAATCTTTATATTCGTGATTTTGACCACACGGTTGGCAGCACAGTTTACCGCGGCATTGAGAGGCAGCATGATTGAATCTCTGGCACCTATAACATCTTATCACAGGGGGAATATAAACTTTAATACGTACTGAACGACTGACAACCTAAAGAAACCTCATCTGGAACATGTTCCGAGTCAAAATATAGTAACATACAAGTTGTCACTATCTTTTCTCTTCCTTTAGTCATACGTTCTACTTTAACACACTTAACACTTTTTAACTCTTCTAACCCCTCCTATTCATTTACATCCTCCCCAATACAATAAACCACCCCTCTACTCAAATGCCTCGATTCAACTCTGGTAGTTACATCATGCCCCATTAAACTTGACACCTTAAGCAATTTCTTGACTAACTTATACTAAGTCACTTGACTTCAACTTCCTTACACACTTAACATTACCAATTATTTTAAATATGTTTAGAAAAGAACATCACATGAAACTATTTATAACAGAAAAAAGATATAAAATACATAACTAAAGAAAACTTAGCTGAAAATATCGGAGCTGAAATTTTATGTCCGACCTGGCGAGGTAAAGGGAGGTAATCCAACAGGAAGTGAATTGACCCAAGTAAATCACTCAGTAAACAAAGATATATATTTTGAGCATAGGACATTTTTAAACATATGATGGACACACTTGCACAAGTCAGATCTAGACATACACACTAACAAAATAAATTTTGTTTTTATTGTCTCAATTTTTATCTAATATCTTTTTATCTTTGTTTGCAAGCGAGATTCGAACAGTTTCGTTCGACATGAAGTCATGTGAACAATGCCAATGCTCTTGCCTTACCAATGTGTGATTGTTTAACCATGTTGGTTTCCAGTACATAATTTACAGTCTGTCAATACATGATAATATAAGTTCACATCAAATGCGAAATTTATTATTTTTAAAATCCAAAGTTAGATATTTTTTAACAACATAGCAATACATATTTATTGAACAGTTTTATTCTGTATAGGATTACATGCCATATTTAGTTAATCGGATTTGACTAGAATCGATTTCTAAGTGAGAACCTTTGTAGGCGACGCTCATCGGGTGTCCTGACAAGAATCGCGCTCACCAGGCCTTTTTCCTAACTCAATGACACAATAGATACTCATTATCTTATCCAATTCTCTATTGATTAAAACTCTATATAATACTAGTGTCATTGATAACTCTAATAATGGTGACACATCAGACACATATAAAGACAACAAGAAGATAAAGAGAACAGCAAATACTTTCACCTGAATCACCTTTCCAACATCTTTAGATTCTGCATTTCCACAGACATTATGGACTCTGGCGTCTGTTTTTCACACCAATTTGAAGAAGACGACTGCAGTTTTCTTTCCTACGTTGACATTTCCGAAAGTTCCTCTCTCAATTCCAGTATACTAGTTGATGATTATCTGTTGGGAACCCCAACGCGTATTCATGTCTGCAGCTACGATAGTCTAGATGACGTAAGTTTAACCAGTAACGAAGACGAGGCTCTTACATTTACCAACACTTTATCTCTAACAAACGACCTTCGATCCCTATTACACAAACCAGATCTGTGTGACGTCACGTTTTTACTTGGCCCAGATAGAACACCACTGCACGGGATAATGGCTATTCTCTCATCACGCAGCCAACCTTTTGCTGAACTGATCCACACTAATATGGCGCTCAAAAGGGAAAAAGTCAAAAAGTCTTCATGGTTTAAACGACTAAGACGTCAAAACAACACTTATGAAAAAGACGGCTACAATACACAACGATTGACGATTTCCCTACCAGATATTGAGTGCCAACATTTCCAACCAATACTTCTTTTTCTTCATTGTGGGTCTTTGTCGGTTAACCCAGAATCTGTGGTTGGTGTGATGTTAACTGCTGACAGATTTGAACTCCACCAAATCCGAGAACTCTGCTGGGAGTTTGCACTTAGTTTGATCACCAACCAATCCGTTTTACCATTATTAATGTCAACTGAAACGTTTAGAGAAAACAAGTGGTCAAAGCTTCTAGTTCTAAGAATAATGGACTTTCTAGTTGAGAAAGCCAATGATGTTCTGCAATTGACTTGCTTCACTAAACTTTCCAAGACAATGGCTCTTTCTATCCTGTCGAGGACGGACCTTAAATGTACAGAAACCAAAAAATATAGAGCTGCCAAATTATGGTGTCAAAAACATTCTGAGAAAAACCAGGGTTGCTCACCACGTCAGGCTATGGCTGCATTTATCCCTCATATTAACTTCTTGGAATTACCAACAGATGTATTAGAAGAGATGCAGGCTTCATCAATCATCGCAGACGATCTGATTGTCTCTGTTATCCAACGACAACGATACTCGCGTGTCGTCATCGGCCAAGAACATACCTCCTATGTGGAAAGAAATACCTCCATCAGGAGATCGGCTCGGAAGATAGCAGCATTTCTTCGTGGGAAACGGGTACTCTCTCACCACTAGTGTTCTCCACTTTACTCACCATATACAATAATTATTAAATATTGATATTCCAGTTAGTGCTACAATTTGTTGTAAATATAACCTGTTCCATGTTTTTATTTATGTTGAAATGTTTACAATAAATCTCACCTACGCAAAAAGAACCATCTTGTTGAGTCGTTATTCCATCTTCATCAACAGATATATGAAGAAATATGACGAAATCTAGCACTTTTCTTCTATGGTGAATTTTCAATTTGTAATAAATGCTACGCAAGGCAAATGCACATGTCGGCATGATATACTTTAAATTGTAAGCCAACCGGCACAAATTAACGTATATGTCAATCAAGGCCATCAACGAGTCTTCATGTATGAGCATCAAACACAGTAGATTTACCCTGTTAATAAGAAGAGTGTTTCATGTGGTGACGATAATATCGGTGTCATTCAGCGTAAAACTACCAAAGACCAGTAGCAGAAATCATAACATCCAGCTCCACTGGAAATTATATGTGCTTTTGTTAGTTGAAGATATATTCACAGGAACTTAATTAACTCAAGTAAATTATTCAGTAGACAGAGATATTTACTTCCAGTATCAGACATGCTTTAACCTATGATTGAAACTCTTGCAAAAGTCAGAGCTGGACATAAACACTAATAAAATAATATTTTGGTTTTGTCTCAAAACCTTTTATCATTCATCTTTTTGTATTTGCTGGCACCTGATATACGAACAGTTTTAGATTTTACACATGGAAAGTGATGTGACCAGAGTTTTCGTCAAAACAATGTGTGATTGTGTAATCATATAGGTGTCCAGTACATAATTAACGGTCTGTCTATAAACGATAACAAATGTCTACAATAAAAAAATACTAGTATACATAGAAAGACACACACACTCGATAACTGTGAAACAAATTATTTTGGCTAACCAAACTCAATTGGTATCAACATAGGCATATCAATTTATTGAACAGTTTTATTCTGTATGGGATTATACACCGTTTTAGTTAATCGGATTGGTCTAGAATGGATCTACCAGTGAGACATAATAGGATATCCTCATCGGGTGTCCAGACGAGGGTGTAGCTCTCCAGGCATCTTTTGTTAAGTTAATGGCAATAAATAGTCGTTATCGTATCCAATGCTCTACTCTTTAATCCTATTTAAAATTAGAGTGCCATTGAAAACTCAATCTTTAATCACTAGCACTCGGGACACATTTTTACTAATAACTATGGAAAGAAGATGTGCATTATTGAATAATTATTTAATTTTCATAAACTGATGTATGAAAAATATGGGAAAATCTATCCGTTTTCGTCCATGATAATTGTTTTATATATATTATATGTTACACAAGGCTAACAAACACGTCGGTATTATATACTTCAGATTGTAGGCTTACCGGAACAATAAAACGTATATTTCAAAGAAGAATATTACTTAGTATTTATGTTTACCATCAAATACAATAGAAGTTCGCTCTAAATCATAATCACGTTTCATGTGGCGACGATAATGTAGGTAAATTTAGTGAAAAACTACCAAAGACCAGTAGTAGTATCCATAGCGTCCACCTCCACAGGAATATATATCTGCCTTTATCACTTGAAGACAAATTAACAGGAAGTGAATTGACCCAAGTAAATCACTCAGTAGAAAAAAGATATGTACTTTGAGCATGGGACATTTACAAACATATGATGGACACATTTGCACAAGTCAGATATGGACATACACACTAACAAAATAAATTTAGTTTTTTTGTCTCACTTTTTATCAAATATCTTTTTATCTTTGTTTGCAAGCGAGAATCGATCAGTTTCGATTGACATAAAGTCATGTGAACAATCCTTTTGCCTTACCAATGTGTGATTGTTTAACCATGTTGGTTTCCAGTACATAATTTATAGTCTGTCAATACATGATAATATAAGTTCACAAAAAATGGGAAGTTTATTATTTTTGAAAACCAAAGTTAGATATTTTTTAACAACATAGCAATACATATTTATGGACCAGTTTATTCTGTATAGGATTACATGCCATATTTAGTTAATCGGATTAGACTAAAATCGATTTCTAAGTGAGAACCGTTGTAGGCGACTCTCATCGGGTGTCCTGACAAGAATCGCGATCACCAGGCCTTTTTCCTAACTCAATGACACAATAGATACTCGTTATCTTATCCAATTCTCTATTGATTACAACTGAATAAAATACTAGTGTCATTGATTACTCTAATAATGGTGACACATCAGACACATATAAAGACAACAAGAAGATAAAGAGAACAGCAAATACTTTCACCTGAATCACCTTTCCAACATCTTTAGATTCTGCATTTCCACAGACATTATGGACTCTGGCGTCTGTTTTTCACACCAATTTGAAGAAGACGACTGCAGTTTTCTTTCCTACGTTGACATTTCCGAAAGTTCCTCTCTCAATTCCAGTATACTAGTTGATGATTATCTGTTGGGAACCCCAACGCGTATTCATGTCTGCAGCTACGATAGTCTAGATGACGTAAGTTTAACCAGTAACGAAGACGAGGCTCTTACATTTACCAACACTTTATCTCTAACAAACGACCTTCGATCCCTATTACACAAACCAGATCTGTGTGACGTCACGTTTTTACTTGGCCCAGATAGAACACCACTGCACGGGATAATGGCTATTCTCTCATCACGCAGCCAACCTTTTGCTGAACTGATCCACACTAATATGGCGCTCAAAAGGGAAAAAGTCAAAAAGTCTTCATGGTTTAAACGACTAAGACGTCAAAACAACACTTATGAAAAAGACGGCTACAATACACAACGATTGACGATTTCCCTACCAGATATTGAGTGCCAACATTTCCAACCAATACTTCTTTTTCTTCATTGTGGGTCTTTGTCGGTTAACCCAGAATCTGTGGTTGGTGTGATGTTAACTGCTGACAGATTTGAACTCCACCAAATCCGAGAACTCTGCTGGGAGTTTGCACTTAGTTTGATCACCAACCAATCCGTTTTACCATTATTAATGTCAACTGAAACGTTTAGAGAAAACAAGTGGTCAAAGCTTCTAGTTCTAAGAATAATGGACTTTCTAGTTGAGAAAGCCAATGATGTTCTGCAATTGACTTGCTTCACTAAACTTTCCAAGACAATGGCTCTTTCTATCCTGTCGAGGACGGACCTTAAATGTACAGAAACCAAAAAATATAGAGCTGCCAAATTATGGTGTCAAAAACATTCTGAGAAAAACCAGGGTTGCTCACCACGTCAGGCTATGGCTGCATTTATCCCTCATATTAACTTCTTGGAATTACCAACAGATGTATTAGAAGAGATGCAGGCTTCATCAATCATCGCAGACGATCTGATTGTCTCTGTTATCCAACGACAACGATACTCGCGTGTCGTCATCGGCCAAGAACATACCTCCTATGTGGAAAGAAATACCTCCATCAGGAGATCGGCTCGGAAGATAGCAGCATTTCTTCGTGGGAAACGGGTACTCTCTCACCACTAGTGTTCTCCACTTTACTCACCATATACAATAATTATTAAATATTGATATTCCAGTTAGTGCTACAATTTGTTGTAAATATAACCTGTTCCATGTTTTTATTTATGTTGAAATGTTTACAATAAATCTCACCTACGCAAAAAGAACCATCTTGTTGAGTCGTTATTCCATCTTCATCAACAGATATATGAAGAAATATGACGAAATCTAGCACTTTTCTTCTATGGTGAATTTTCAATTTGTAATAAATGCTACGCAAGGCAAATGCACATGTCGGCATGATATACTTTAAATTGTAAGCCAACCGGCACAAATTAACGTATATGTCAATCAAGGCCATCAACGAGTCTTCATGTATGAGCATCAAACACAGTAGATTTACCCTGTTAATAAGAAGAGTGTTTCATGTGGTGACGATAATATCGGTGTCATTCAGCGTAAAACTACCAAAGACCAGTAGCAGAAATCATAACATCCAGCTCCACTGGAAATTATATGTGCTTTTGTTAGTTGAAGATATATTCACAGGAACTTAATTAACTCAAGTAAATTATTCAGTAGACAGAGATATTTACTTCCAGTATCAGACATGCTTTAACCTATGATTGAAACTCTTGCA
>JAUELC010094419.1:0-11896 GCA_031471745.1 Cryptochiton stelleri
TATGTAATTGGTGAACTAAAATAATCTGGATCAAGACTGGATCATTTTAATTCACCGTTTAATGGCGGTTTGCATTTACACGGCATTTTTGGCCACCATGCCATCTCAGTGTCGCACAAAACTTGGCACAGCGCCAACCAGCTCAAGCATGTGAGGTCACAACGGAAACAACACGGTATTCTATGAATGCCACCTGTAGTTGAGCTATTTAATGTTAGACCGGCAATCAACAATTTTGTGTCAACATGGACAAAAAGGCATACTATTCTGATGCGGATTATTTTAACCCACGGTCAAAAAAGGTGGTCTTTTGTGATCCGGATTATTTTAGTTAACTTTTTACCCATGTTAATGCAAAAATAAATCTGATCCAGGTCAGACCCACCAATTTTTGCCCCTGTAATTCACGGCTTATGTCATGATGAATTCTATGTGTTCCAGGGGTTGTCCTATGTTATGAGATTACACGTCCCAATTTGTGAGTGATATGTCTGCTATTGACCCCATTTTATACCTTATTGGAATATGCACACAAGATTAATTCTGGAATTGAGAAACTGTTCATTCATTACCCACTCATAATTGAAGTAAGGAAATCGTTGTGAAGACTGGCAGTTAGGAGGTCTAGATAGAGTTCTCTCACCTTGATCGTTTGATCATTTTTTATACCATCATGGCTCTATAGCTACTGGCAGTATGTTTCTAGGTTACATTCATACTGTCTTTTCCTAGCATTGGTGGAACATTAACTTTCCAAACACAGCAAAACACTTCATGTTTTGGTTGTGAGCATGTTACTGTTTCATGTTTGGCTACAAGGCCGTCATATAAGTGAAATACCCTTGAGTACGGAGTAAAACATCAATCAATCAAACAAACAATCATACCATCATTTTAGTGTTGCAGAACACAAATAAGAAGTCATTCATATCAGTCACGATACATGTGTATGGTTTGTAGTGGTGGTGTTAGGAGAATAAAAGTTAACTGATTCAGTACATGTATGTACATGTAGGTGAGACAAAACATATGTACAACATTTGTATACCCTGCAAGTCAAAGGACCCCGGGCACCCGCCCGGGTTGGAGGGAGCTTTGTGTTGTCCTGGTGCTCTCAGAGCTAAGGGGCAACAAGAAGCTGTTGTGGCGTCCTGTTTTTGTCTTGTATCTTGTCATTGTTTGTTGCCAGTGGCGTCGGGTGGTTTCCTTCACCCATTGGGCTGGCAAGTCGTCATATGAGTGAAATAACCTTAAGTACGGCGTAAAACCCCAATCAAACAAACACAAACAAACTTTTTTTAATAAATATTGTTATTGTTATATAAAATTTGCTGGTCTTTTATTTTTCTTTGCGGTCAATTTCATTCGTTATAATAATTGGGAAGTTGTATTGTAGTAGAAATTGGGGGCTTGTCCGGGAACTGAACGGACATTTTTGTTGTATTCAAGCCATACTTAATTATTATTTTCTCACTTATGAGTTATTTATCACACCAGCAAATTCTACTTCAATATGTCTCAGATAACACCTTCAGATTATATGGAATCGCCCGATCAAGATGATTTTGATACATTTATAAAAGAGGATTTATTGGCATTAGGTCAATATTTAGGCCTCACTATTAAAAGGTCTCTTAAAAAGAAACACAAAAGTGTTACGCGTCATGGTTGACAACCATTTAACATGGAAATACCATACTAACAGAGTTGCTGTTCAAATGAACAGAAAAATAACCCTTCTCCGTAGAATCAACAAACTCTTACATCCTCTTTCAGCTCTACGAAAACTAATTGTCATAATTATTCTGTGAAACATAGTTTCAAGTCTGAGCAGAAAGTTTAGCTTCGCTCCCTATTCGGGATAAAACACTTGAAGCCATTTACACTAATCCTGATATTATTGATAAGAACATTTGTGATAGTAATCATGTCGGCGCAAATCCAAACAACTTAGTCATGCTGATATGTTAAAACCACATATTGGCAGAAATAGCACTGATCCTAAACTTCAATAACATATTATTACTCTCACCCTGATACTAGTATTTGCTATGCAAATACTATATGTGTTGGCCTATGGACAATGGACTCTGTGCCCAACAAATCCACGAACTGTGTTCAGTAAATCTGCATCACTCGAAACTTCTGGAACTCCTGGAACTTCAAGAACTCATTCATGGACATAAAAGTACATTTCCAGATATTCCACCACGAACTGTTATAATATACAGTGATACTTGTGATCTACCAATTGAAATACTGTGTCAGGACAGCATTACCATTGGTTCAGTAAAGAGTGAGTTTAGATGTGCTACTGTGACTTATTTGTGACATGTTGTTGGCCAGGGTCAAGTTAAACCTGTAGATGCTAAAGTCAGTGCTATTTCAAATTTCCCAGTGTCTAATTGTAAGAGACAATTGAAACGCTTTCTCGGTATGGCTGTTTTTTACAGAAAAGTTTGTCCTAACTTTTCTACGATTAGTCAACCTTTAACTCAGTTATTAAAGAAAAATGAAACATTTATCTGGTCAGTGGATTGTCGAAAATCATTCGATGAGTCAAAAGCCATACTGAAAAGTGCTCCAGTGCTCTCAGCACCGGAATTTAGCCTGCCTTTTAAATTAGCAGTAGATGCAAGTGTCGTAGCTGCAGGCAGTGTATTATTACAAGACGACAACACTGGTGTGGATCACCCTATTTGTTTTTTTTCTCGAAAGTTTGATAAATTTTTAACGAAAGTATTCCACGATTGAAAAGGAATGTTTGTCCTTAATTTTGGCTTTACAGCATTTCGAAGTTTATCTAACAGTTTCAAACAACCCCATAGTAGTCTATAGTGATCAAAATACTCTTGTCTCTTTACAAAAACTAAAAGGCAAAACCCAGAGGTTACTTAGATGGAGTTTGTTAATGCAAGAATATAATCTTGACATTAGAAATATTAATGGCAAAGATAATATCATTGCTGATTGTTTATCACGAATTTAAGACCTGTAGTCAATTTGCACTTGTATGTTAGAATCATATTTATTTATAACACTTCAGCAAGATATTTCCCATAATAATATAGTTATCATGCATTGTTCTAAATTGTGAATTATATATATGATAATCTTACTGCAAAATAGCATTATTTTGGTCATTATTACAAAGAGAGTTTTTAAGTTAAAACTTTCTTGTCTTGAAGAGTTGGTGTGTTATGTATAAGCATTTATACATTGCACGTACCTTTTATTTTGTATTTATTGACAGCTATATAACAAATTCTATTGTTGTACGTTTTCAGGCAGCTAGCTGAGACACGTCCATTCTATTAATTTATGGAATGTTCTGGAAGCCTTGTATGTATCTTTACTGTTTGTAGGTCACAGCTCTGTAGTTTTTCTAGAGAATAATCTGGAACACTTTTGTTTTGCAAACTTTGTTGACAATATTTGTATGCTGCATTGTTATGCTATTTTCTGATATGATGTCATATTCTGAAAAGTTCTATTCTGGAAAGTTCTCTCACGCTATACATTTAGCTGATCAACCAGTTTCTTTGAAAGCTTTTTGTTTGTGTCCCGGAGTACTTACATGTATTGGAGCTTGTTATTCCTGAGCACTGTGCTGCTGCATTTTATTCAAGTTGTGTCTAGTTCATTACGTATAATATCTACGTTGGATTCCTAACAGTAATATCTGTTTATACATTGTGCCTTCTACTGTCCAAGAGACATTTAAATACTATTAACCTTTGAGGAACTTTTATGCAGTGAATGTACCTCTTCTGAAGTGAGATTGTTATAGACACTGTGCTATTGTGGTATACTGGATTTTAATTCTACATCTGCGGTTTAACAGACTGTTGCCGGATTTCGTGCCCATATAGAGATCTACTAGCCTTCCTGGATATAGAGACTGTATGTCGGCATTATTATTCCCTGCGTGGGTCAATAATCCCTGATAGGATTTTTCAACATCCGGTACCATACGAGGCCAAAGTTTTATTTTGTGAACTAGACCTTGCTCCCATTCATTATCACTTGTAAAAAACAAACACACTGTATACATTTGTATATATTAATACTTGTATTATTATTAGTAGTATAATCTTATTTCTTTTTTAATAAATATTGTTATTGTTATATAACATTTGCTGTTCTTTTATTTTTTCTTTGCGGTCAATTTTATTAGTTATAATTATTGTGAAATTGTATCGTAACAGTACCTGTTAATAACATTTTTGTTTAGTATGGGCAGCAAGTAAAGTCCAAATCCAAATTGACGCCTATTCCCGTGTTGTTGTTGCAATACTTGTTTACATCGCTTATATATTCAGGCGTTGAATTTAAATAACTGTTTATCTCATAAGCCTATTTTTTTCAGTTTTCTTCTCTGTCTAATCTTAACGTAATACGTCAGTTTTTTAATAAGAATGAGTATGCCACCGGCGTTTGATCTGTGTGGCGCTTACCCTTGCGTCACCTTCACATATTTGAATTAATCCTTATTCTGTTTTCTTATCAGAATGTTGATCTTGTAAACATTACACGATTGTCTTTATTAAACACTTCTAATGACCAGCCAAACACCGTTTAGCAATCACCCTGTGGCCCTATGACTAACGGCAGCATGTTCCGGGCCATCCTCTCTAGCCTAGGATTATATTCCGAGTAGCCCGAACATTGGGCTATTTGTTTGCTTTTTTTGATAATTCGGACATTCGACTGAAAAAAAACCCCGGCTGTATCTCAATTTGAAAATTTCTTTTATTCTGGCAATAGGCCTTCATAAAATCACTGCAAATACATTTACTGTCGTAAGTTTGAATGTCTCGGTAGATTAGATCGACAAAGAATTGAAAAAGGAACATTTCCGCAACATTCGATCCGGCTAATAACATTTTTGTTTAGTATGGGCAGCAAGTAAATTCCTAATCTCCACAAATCTGTTCAATTCATAAATACAGTCTTATAGGATAACTTTATACTTGATCAAAATTTCTGTGTTTTATTCATGTATTAGCGTCTGTTGTTTTAGTTAAGACCCTAGAAGTCCAACCAATGATTTAATTTCTATGTATGTCTGTATTCTACCAACACTGAGTTTCAACAGGGTATTGACGGTTTGAATAAAACCTGAGTGATGCATCTCTAGCTGCTCAAACTACACAACGGCCCGCGCTGTAGCTCATTGGTTAGCGTGTCGAACTGCTGACCCACCTTCGATGTACCGTAAAGCTAACGGTAGATCGACGTGAAACTACCTGCAACTCAATGCAACTGAAAATTTCCGACCTACGCGTAGATCGACATTTTCGGTGATTGTCTTCAACTACCTGCAACTAAGTGAAATTGAATAAGACTGATTTCAGAGAGCGTAGATCGACGCAACTGCCAGAGACTGAGTGCATGTGTTATCACGTGATATTTTAAAATGAACGCACCAATAAACAAAGTCAGTACAGTACGAAGTTTGTTTTGAACACAATATTAATGATCTTCCTTTATCCTTAAACATCAAACGTTCAGCAATAATGACACCACTGCCTGGGGTTGCTATTAGAGGGATGGGACTCCCTGAATACAGTCCTATACTGTTTAGAACAGTGGTTAAAGCGCGTAGATCGGCGTAGATCGACATGAAACTGTCCGCGATTTGTCTCAGAAAGTTGCACCGAGTTGCACGGAGTTGCCACTTAGTTTCAGTCAGTTTCCAAAACCCAGTCGCAGCGAGTTTCAGTGTCGATCTACGCTTGGCTTAATCCCCCAGTCGACCACAGATGGGATGATTACTGTTTGACCACACTTGGACAAATTCCGTTATAGCAAAGCCAAGCTATATGTATTTACTATCAACTGTAGCATCGCATAAATTTCGCACACTTCAGCGATTTGATAGAAGACAAATCAGCCCACTATACATTGTCAGGCAGAAGGGAATCAATCAAATGAGAGTTAGATGGACGATGACAGTGAAGGTAAGATCGAAGCTGTCTGACTTCAATTGAGTCAGATGGAAACTGATGGGCTGTAATTAGGTCAGACTGAAGCTGATTGACTAGAATTGAGTGTAAGATGGAAGCTGGCGGACAACAATTGAATGGATCCTCATGTTTCACGGACCATTCACCTGGTGCCATATATCTATAGTATTACTTGACCTAAGAATGTAAACACGTCAATCGTTTGTGTTGAATTGTTGGTGTTTAACGCCCTAATAAAAGTTGTTCCTCGAAAAGGATGGATCGGTTATACTAGTTACTGAATGCTGATGGTGGATACGTAATACATAGGTCGCGGGATTGATCAGTGGTCGAGGTAGTCGTACGGCATGGAGTTTGAGAAACGTCTATACGCATCCGTGTCTGTATAGGCCTACCGTCAGTTGGTTGGGGTATTGGGTTGAGTGTCTGAGGTACCGACATTCCAGAGAGACAGTGTTTTGGCGACATGCCCTTGCCTACTGCCGAAATGTGAATGGCCCTTGCCTACTCCCCCGTGAAGAACGTTGGGAAAAACAGAACACGTACTGCCGTCATATGATCCCGGAACCTAGAGACGATGATACACTTTACATAACTTATATATTCTATATAATCCACTAATAGATATGAAATGGAAGACCTGCAATCGATGCGTTATTCTCAAAGTCCAAATTTCGTGTGATTTGCATGTGAAATACAGCAGCTTTAGTATTTTGTTCAAACAGTGTCACCCCAAGAAGAAGAAGAAGAATAACAGGGCGTATGAGGCCCTGTAGGAACCGACAATGTTGTTATTACCAATTATTATTATCAAACCAATACTGTTAAACTTTTGCCCAAGTGCTACAACGACTGATAATGTTGTAAAAACCACTGGTAGTGTTAAAACTTTTCTAAACGAAAATGTATTATTGTTTTTACCGATAGTGTAGTCATTTTTCTTTTCTAACCGACAATGTCGTAAATGTTGAAGGTCTGAATGTTTTTAAAAACACTAACGGTAAAAACATAACTATATTATCAGTCAGAAAAAATGACTAAACTATCGGTAAACTTTTATTACATTATTGGTTAGAAACGGTTTAATAATATCGGTCGTTTTTACAACATTATCAGCCGTTGTAACACTATTGGACAAAAGTTGGTACAGTATCAGTTTGATAATACATAATTGGTAGTTACTACATAATCGGTTCCTACAGGCCCTAATCCAGACATTAACACAACTGATAACATTGCCGCTTAAGCGACATTTGGTATGTTCAGGGATCCAATATCCATTTAGCTTTATGTTTGAGCTATGACACCTACCATGATCTGTTGCATTAATAAAACAATACATTGCCACCGAAAAGATATTTCATACTTTGTGAGATTTATTATCTAGTCAGCCTATGATCCCATGACATTTATCAGCCGATTAGACCCACAGAGAAAAGACAATATATATCAGAGTAATGGTGATTGTGACTTTAGGGCATTTAGACATGCTACTGAAGCATCGAGATAAAAACGACACATCAACTTCATTTCATGTTTGTGATTGCTAAACACGTTATTTGGCCGTTTTCACTATATCATTCAGTGTAACCATTATTTTTCCAAAAGCTTTTAACTCTTTCAAGACAGAAGAAATGTGGAAATATGAAATATAATCTACATGTTTTGGATGATATCTATTGATTGTCTGTTAGAGCGGTGATGTTAAATATCTGCCTTACTTCGTTAAATAACGGTTTCATGTCTTCCACATCGTCTTTCAATGTTCCGATTGTGTGCAGAGGGATATTTCACGTTGGCTAGGTCCCGACCTTGGTCTAGTGGGCAAGTCCGCCATGTAAGACAAAACGTGAAATTTTAGTTCCGGGTCAGAGTTAATACTAAACCTAACCCTAATACTAACCCTAACCCTAACACTAAACCTAACCCTTAAATAACCCTAAACCTAACACTTAAATTGACGTCATATCTTACATGACGGTCTATCATTCTGTTCCCGTGAGACTTGCCTTCTCCGATATCGAGAACAAGCTCTGGCGTAAATACCAGCCATCCCTCAAAAATTTTGGGGGAATTTGAAAGCATATCTGTTTGTTACTCTGTCACTTTTTGCGCCGATTTATGCCATTATCAAAATGTGTTTTTAATAGAATAAAATAATAAACAGTGCACTGTGGGAACAGAAAGAATGTTTTTGTAGTATTTGTACTAATCACAAATTGTGTCCCCTGTACTATTATGGCGCGTATATACGTGAGAGTCGCTATCTATCTAGCGCGCTAGCTAGCTTAGGAGCGACATCTCTATTGAGAATGGACGGTCTATCCGTCTAGGTCGTTATCTCCAGCTGGGAGAGTCCGGAGGAATAAAGTTTCACGTGGGGACTCGAGAAGATGGGGATGCTGAGGTAACAATTAAATAAACGCATTTGAGCAGTATATATAAACATAAATTAAATGTCACAAAAGTATAAATAAAAAGTGACAGAATGTATTTTATGTTATTTTTTGGGGTAAACAGTAGATGCCCAATGAAAACTGTATGCGCTGCACAATAATGAGTCAGGCTGTGTATCAGCTGGAAAGATAAGAAAGAGGTTGTTAATTTCATTAACACAGAGGAATTGTTCCCAGGTCATTCAGAAGAATTGGAATATGTCATAAAATATTGACGATTACTTGCCATTCCTCATCGACAAATCTGACTTGTCGATGAGATGCAATAAATAATGCAGCCCACTAATCTGTACACCTTCGTGACAAATACTGTAAATCATCTAACAATTCATCCCCGAATCCCTGTCACCTTTTCGAATGTTGTGAAAGCATTTTAGTCGTGGGTTCGAGCACTGTACTGGCCCCAGCTTGTAAACTTTTGTGAACTCGAATCTGTTGTAACTTATAAGGGTGTGTCGTCTCCAAAAACCGAAAATACTGTTGCAGCCAACGTCTCACGAAACGTTAAAAGGTGGTCAGACACCTCAATGTCATTGAACTGATAAACTGGCCGTTGAAGACTTTTGGTTAATATACTTCTGGTGGTATCTAAGGCCGAGGTCGTTCATCTGACCGTCTGTGAAATAACTTTCTCGGAAGCTGATACAGTATTTGGATTGGATAGTGAAAAAATCTCACTCTGGTGGTCATCTGCTTTAGGAGCGTACACATTAGGGGCTGTCCATGATGCAATCCGATGGTGAATCATTTCAGATATATTGTTGATTGCTTTTCCCAAAGCTTATAGCGAACAGTATAAACGTTATCAAATTACTCCACAAATAACAGGACATAGATTTAAGCCTATTCAACCTTCTGAGTCTTAACCTTTACATAGCGAATCAATAATTATCATCTGTGAGCTGTATAAGTAACGCGGTCATTATTTGTACATTAGCTTAGTATAAAGTGAAGGCTGAACATTTCTTTTTTGGAATTATAGCTTGAAGGACATTTGCCAGTCGTCAGTCAGACTAAGTTATGAATTTGTTTTTATCCATCTGTTGTCTGCACCAACTTTAACAGTCTTTTGTTTATCCCGGTAGAGTTATTGTCCTTTTATAATCAAGCATATAATATAAGGTAAAATAAATTAAAGGGAGGAAAGCACTGTTGGCAAACCGCAGACCCTCTTGTCTTCACTCCGGCATTTACTACTCATATCCAAATATAGTAGACCCTGTTCAAGTTAATATTGATTTGAATTGAATTGATTTTATTGACGTGAGCAATGTTCTGCTCCTGGTCATAACATAGGTAGATAACAATGATATTGCGGATATACATCATGTTGGTACTGCTAACATTGGTCATGGGACTAAACAGAAAGTAACAATATAGTTTTACATAATTCAAAAGCATCGTGGATAAAATGAGCAACTTTACATAAGAGTCAAGGTGAATTTGACTTCAGCAATTTAACTAATAATACGGCTTCATTAATTGTTATCGTATTACAGAATATACTGGGCACACAATAACAAAATGGTATTCATCTTCAGAAGTACGTTAATGAAATATTTACACATTGTCATTTATGAATACATTTTTTAAATATGCGAACAGGATCAGCCAATCAGGAGTGACTTAAGAAAATCATGTCAGATGTTTTCTGCAGTTTATGCAACAGGACATGGCGACGAAATAAGCTACCACCAGCACAATCCTTTCCGGTTTTTAGTTGACCGAAGTAGCAATTCTAGAAAAAAAAATAGTTCGGTAGAATGACGCCAATATCATGAATTGCCTAACAAAGTGGCGTCTCTGAAGAAGAGAATAACACTAAATCATTTTTGAAGTCTTCAGCAATAGTTGGACAGCCTCAAGGAAGGAAACAAGACAGACGTAGTGTTAATCTGGTCACAGAATACCGAGTGTCTTATCATTAGTTATCTCTCAGTTATCAATTGTTAATCATATGGTACATGTGAAGAACAGGCCTGGAGGGCTGTGACCAACATGATTCAATCTAACCGAGCTAGACCAATACATGCATTTCCACTGGAATATACGCTCGTGAACAACAGGATATCAAACACTAGACGTATAATCTTTTCGTAAATAAAGGTTGTTATCGGCAAACTATTTATTTAACCTAAATATATATATAAATGTTAATATTTATTATTAATACTTTGACAGTCAGGAAAACACCGATTTTTTTAATGATTTTATATGTTAATATACATCGACAGTCACCACTAAGAAATTTCTTGCAGTACTAGTACATAATATTTTATTATGGATTTTAAAAAAGATTTTTTAGTACAATTTTTCAGGGGTATTAAGGAATAAATGCTGAATTAGAACAGCTATTACTTTTACAGAAGCGGGCGGTTGGTGTGGAATTCCTGTGCCCTGAAAGTTTCAGAGCTAACAGACTACACGAACCCGACCTGTTGTGGCGTTAACGAGTCCTGTGATTGTCTTGATTGTTGTCATTGCTGTTGCCAGTGATGTCGAGGTTTGTTTCCTTCAACCATTGGACTGACACGCCGTCATATGGGTGAAATAAACGTTAGTCCGGCGTAAAACCCCAATCAAACAAATAAACAAACTGTTACAAAAAACATACACGAAATAAGGTTCTCAACGGGAAAACTACGAAATTGACCGTAATGACCCCAGTTTCAATAGTAATGTAAGGCATATTTGAAATCATATGTCATGTATCCAGTTCACTTCGGTTACGGTCAGACAGTGTGTCAGCATAATCACAACAGAATATGCTCACAGGGTAAGAATTACAACATTTCGTTTCAATAAACCATTAGTTGCACTTGTTTCACCAACTTTATTTCTAGAGTTTCTGATTAGAGGTATTTGTGATCAAAGCCGCCATGCCGCAATGATTAGAGAGTCTCCAGGAGCAAGACACATCTAGTGTTAATCTTTTCATAAAGACTCATATCTTGTGCTAATACATTCACAGAGCCTGAATGGAGCAGACAGATCTAGTGTTAATACATTCACAGAGCCTGAAGGAAGCAGACAGATCTAGTGCTAATACATTCACAGAGCCTGAAGGGAGCAGACAGATCTAGTGCTAATCTATTCATAGAAACTCCAGGAAGCAGATATATCGGCTGAGTGTTATTATTAACTGCGACTGAAGCATTCAACCCACCAAATCCGCAAAAGTATAAAGTGTTTAAACGCAAGAAAATTGCTTGGCATAAAGTTCAAACTGAGACGATAAACGAAGCATACACTAAACGCCTTACATCTTATCTGTCTGAATATGATGACTTCTATAATGAGATATATGAGAGGTCCAACAAAAAGTCACTACATGACACAGACGTCACGGACCTTCTTAATGTGATTGTAGAAAGTGCGTTAAGAACTGTGTACGATAATCTCCCTACGGTCCGACCTCAGAAACTAACGAAACCATACTGAACGCATAAACTCAACAATTTATCCGAACAC
>JAUELC010094530.1:0-11895 GCA_031471745.1 Cryptochiton stelleri
GACGCTAAAGTAGCATCTTTTTATTTAGATATTACTCGCAATTGGTTTTTGCTTGAGTAAATCCGAAAGCCTGGTTCATGGTTAAATATAACTTGTCCTTATCCCTTTGAAGTGAAAATGTTAAATATAACTAAATGTATTGTTTGTTTAATTAGCAGTGAGATAGTGAAGTATATCACTCTGATAAAAGCGATATAGCCACTATGACAAATACCATTTATATCGCCACTGGTTTTGCCATGATACTTTCGCTTTGTAAATGTTGTCTGGAAGGCACTCAGATGTCAAATTGAATTTTTTAGGCGAGCAGATGTAACTCTCTTGATTATCCCAAGCAGAATTTGTTATTCTATTTGGAAGGTTCACTATTGCCAAGAAGCATAACGATACATTTGTGCTCGTAGCAATCTAAGAGAGCTAAAAAGACTGTTCATCTGAGGTACATGTATGCATAACTTAATGTAGGCCTACATGTTATGGAGAATAATGAGCACTGCATTGAGAGCATTTCCGTGCAGAAATATACATCATCAATATTATTATTTCAAGTTAAATTCGTTCTTATAATAACATAATTATTAATAATTTCTTTGCTTTAACTGCCTGGAATCTTTTTTGACGTTGGCCTAATTCAACTTTAACAAAATCAGGTTTTCTTTACAACAACAACAACCACAAAACAGTCCAATTCAATTTCTGCTTGTCGTTTCGTTGGGTTTTACGCGACTATTGGTCGGTTACACTTACCAGAGTCCTTTCATAGTTCATTTCTATCACTATTTCATACCGTTGGACAAAAGCCTCTCGCCCACAAAAAGCCCCCAAAACGGCTAAGTCAGTTCCAGTCATTTTGAATTTGGCTGGCCTCAAGTGCAATCGTACCTAGTTCTGGTTTCCAACAGAGCAAGGCATTTAGGATCAAATCTACAGTGGCTTTTGCTTAAGTTAGTTATGTTCAATTATACATACTTCCTGTTTGTTATTAGTCATTATTAAAAGTTAAATTGTGTTTACATTTTCGTCATGCCAGCACTGAGAGCAGCCGCCACAACAACAACAAAAAAAACATTGATACTAACACTGTATAGAACGATGTCAGTAATTAAACTATATAGGCTGAGTTAGGGCTAACTCTTTGTTAACTATTTTTATTCTAAATTTGGACAAAGATATGGGTACTTTATGTCTTTATCGCTACTCATTTTGTTCATCTTAGTCTTTTTCCTCTTGTTCTTTGGAGGTGGGGGCTAGTCACAAAATGTTGAAAGAATAGACAACTTTTGCTAAAGCTGACTGTGGATAAAAAACCTCTTTTCATCTGATTAACAAATCACTTTAGCAGTCATACAAAGCTCAGTAATCGGCTTTCAAAGTTACAATACATTGTTGCAACCAGTCTTGTAGAAATCAACCGGCAATGTAGAACGTAACCGGTAGTGCAGAACAAATCAACCGGCAATGTAGAACGTAACCGGTAGTGCAGAACAAATCAATCGGCAATGTAGAAATTACCGGTAGTGCAAAACAAATCAATCGGCAATGTAGAAGTAGCCAGTAGTGTCGAAAAAAATTACCGGTAGTGTAGGAATTTGGTTAACGGGTTCGAACAAGCACGAAATCAACCGGTTGTGTAGAAAATGAATGTAAACAAAAAAAATCAACCATGCAGTGTGGAATATAAAAAAAAATCATCTGTTTTAATTAATAACATTAGGACAATAACGCGTAGAAAATATGTTTCAGACAATAATTTGTTGATGCCGTTAATGTTTTAACGACGTTATTGATTTTCTTTAAATAATTTGTTGTCTGATTTTATATAAAGCGATAACATTAAACAAGAGTTGAGAACTGAACACGTGGTCATTTAATAGTCGGATAATACAACACAAATGTTGGACTGTAAAGACGTTATTTTGTACAAATCATCGTATGCATTGTTACTATAGTTAAAGATTTGAGTTCTGTATGGCACGCCAAAGCGGGAAAAAGTCAAGACTTCTAATTTTGACTCCAAAATATACATGTTCTGTTCAACCTAACAAAAATGAATGATGTTTAATAAATGTGTGCAAGAATTTTTATTTCTGCCAAAATAAACGATTAGTTTTAATACAAAATAATTTTTTAGGCCCAAGATTATTTTTAGGTCCAAGATTAATTTTAGGTCCAACATTTTTTATATGGTCTAAAACTTTTTATTGATCCAAGACTGCTTTCCGGTCCAATAATTTTTTGCTCCAAGACTCATGTGACTAATCCAAGATTCACGTGATCACATACATTGAGATTGTATTTTTAGCACCTGTCACAGTTGTCTTCTAGAGTGATGTCTGAGTTGGTTAACAAAATCCGCGGGCTGCCAGCACTCTGTAGCTATGTTTATACGGACGTCATCGTTAAGATTTGTCACGTGAATCTTGAATCAAACAAAAAATCTTGGACCGAAAAAAATATTGAATCGTAAACTGTCTTGGACATAAACAAGTCTTCTTTTTGTAAATCATAGATTAATAATGTGCGTCTTGAAGTCAAAATTGAGTCTTGAGTTTCTTCCGCATTGGCATGCCATCGTGCTGTTTTGACCGTCCAGCAAATACTGTGATATCCAATTATATTCCAAAATCCAGGTCTAGTTACTATAATTTTCTGATTATATATTCTTCATAAATGTCGAAAAGCCACATTGTACAATGAGTCGCGTTTATGAAGACAAGGGAAAAATAGGGAAAACAAAATGACAAGCGACTTAACCTATGCAAATTTTATTAAAATTTGGAGGGTTGTAGAGCTTCCATTTGGTTTATTGCATGGACCAAAAATAACAAATGTCACCAAATGAATTTCAACCGTGCTTTAAAAGATCATTGTTTAGGAAATATTGATTATTAAGATGCCAAAAAACTGTTAACAGATATTGGGAAGGTTGTTTAATCTTGGATTGGCAAGATGTAATATTTTCGGCCCTTTAACCCCATTAAAACATTTGGATATATTCTACGGTTAATGTCTGAACACAATGTTACATTTCCATCATTACTGTCTTAGTATCAATAGTCAACACTTATATTGAACTGAATGACTGCTTACACCGAACAAACGGTAAATATGTAGGCCAGCATGTATTGTTTTAGAAGATTATTAAACTTTCATTGAAAACCGATTATATATGCCAAAGGACATTAACTGTAAAATTACGTAACTTAGAATTCCTTTCCCCTTTTTTTATTGGTAAAAACGGAGGCATTTTGAAATTGTACACTGGAGGTATTTTTCTTCTTCTTTTTCTACTGGTTGGATGTTCAATTTCTACAACGCTGCACCACCGGTTAACCACATTTCTACACTATAGGTCGTTTTTTTTTTCCTACACAAATTCTGGTTAATTCTACATTACCGGTTGATTTGTTCCACACTACCGGCAATTATCTCACTACTGGCTGCAACATACGCTACTGCAAGAAGCAGAGCTTTATGGCGATCCAAATATGTCTTCTGAAATTACCCAAATCGCTCATATCCTCCTACGCCACCTTAAAACCAAACGCCACATCGACAACCCCTATCCACTCCATCGTTATAATCCGAAGTCTCCTTCAAAACGCTTGTCCTCTGGCTAAGGGCAGCATGTTCCGAGCATAACCATGCTGTCTTTACTGAGCACTGGAGGAACTTTAATTGTCCAACAGTGAAAAACACTTCACATTTTATGGTTTGTGTTATTATGGCTATTTACTGTTGGAGTACACCGCCGTCATTTAAGTGAAATTCCATTGAGAACGAAGTTAAACACCAATCAATCAATCAATCAATCAATCAATCAATCAGTCAACCAATTCGAGAGTGTGTTATTGTAATAAATTTATTACAATAACGCACTTTTAATATTATTACAATAGCGGGCGTGTATTACAATAGCGGTTGTAGCAGAGCACGAGGGCACAGAAAGCTCCCATTAACCACCCGCTTGTATCAAATGGATACATTGAACGTGCCGTAAAACATAGAGCGAACAATAACATCATAGAATTAAGAGTTCGTGATTTATGCGATAATAATGAATCATTATTAAAGAGCCTTGAGGTTGAGTTAGACTGGCAGGTGGTACGGAGTGCGTTTTTAAACTCAAGCCTTGGCAGATTCTCCTTACCACCGGGCTTCAACGATGACAATTAACCGGTATCTGCACACAAATAAAACTAACACATTTTTAAGCAAACGTTGCTATATTCTGTATATGTGTCGATGCAGATATAATGGTGGATTTAAAAAAAAAAAACATCTGAAATAAAGACATTTTTGGGAGTGTGTATAAATTGGACTGCAATAGGCAACGTATCATTTGTGTTACATTTACCCCGGCCGTGTTAAGAGATATTCATGACAGCAAAGGATTGCTTATCATCGCTGTAAAAGCATTCAAGACGTTGATCAGTAAAGGTTTCAACGACCATTGCATTCCCATAAGGACATGTTTCTGAATAAGGAAAAGGGATAAAGTGAAAGCTAGATCTGATCCAGTTGAGCCGATTTCAGTGACTACCTTGTTTTTCTTTAAGGCTTTAAATGGATTTCCATGCTTTTTATAAATGTATGATACAACTTGATATTCATTGTGGTACAGCTCCTTAAGACATAGTACCGTCGTGATTGAAACATTGTACCGCCGTGATTAAAACATGGTGCCGCTGTGATTAAAACATGGCACCGCCTTGATTAAAACATGGTACCTCCGAGATTAAAACATGGTACCGTTGTGAAAAAAGTGGCACCGCCGTGATTAAAACATGGTACCTCCGTGATTAAAGCATGGTACCGCGCCGTGATTAAAAAATGGTACCGTTGTGATTAAAACATGGCACCGCCGTGATAAAAATATGGTACCGCCTGGAATAAAACATTGTACCGCCGCGATTATAACAGGCTTGACATTTAGATGAATTGTTTTATATTCACCAATGTTCGTTTGGAATACGGATGACAACTGTCCCTATTTACTATATACGGCCTTAATAACTTGGCTTGGAGCTTCTATAGACTTGATTTATGACCCAGGATTGGCTATTGACAGGAAAGTTATCGTTGTCAATGATGACGGTATGACGTAATCATGACCAAAGTGAAATAATTCTGATTTTTTTCTGGTGTGTTATTATATATAAGCTAGTACTTGCTGACACTTTCCGTGTTTTAAATGAGAGCGAGGTAATTTAGGCGAATCAATGAACAGCACACACATGCCATCATAGTATATTTCCTCTGCATAAGAACCAGTACCCACCGTAACAAGGTACGTGTTATTTTTAACGTGATTTCTTAAATCAAAAGTTTCATCCTCCTTTTTTTTCATTAAGACTCGCGTATCTTGACTGTTAAGTCAGAGAGATGAGACAGCATGGTACGGTATTGTCCCGTATAGGGACCTGAAATCTAGAGTAACCCTCAAGCAGACTGGCCGCGGGGTCATTGTTTATCCTAAAGTCTGTCTACATTCAAAATAAATACTCAGATAACAATGGTATGATTGCATACATTTTATACCTATATCTACGTGTAATTAATGAAACAGACATAAGATTTAACCAATTAACAGCAGCACCTTCTTATTTCCCTCAACTTGACACATGGCCATTGTGAATATACAATTTTTTCCAATAACTAAGGGTTTAAATAATTATTTTAATAGCCAATTTACAACCAAGTAGTCCTACATTATTATCATTTGTTATAGCATGGCTTCATCCCACTTATCCCGTGCTATTAAGTAGTGTGTTTAATTTGATTTTACTCACAGTTCTCGCGTTAAATATATAAATTTCTCATAGCACATTTATTTTATAATCAAATAACTTATGTGACTGATATATAAGTGTCAGTGCTTTATGTAGAGAGAGAAACGAATTTCCACTGGGTTAGACTGGGCTGGTAACCCAAATGTCTCGGGTTCGAATCCCTGTGCAGGCAAGCATTTTTATTCACTATTCATTTATAAATATATATTTGTTTAGAAATATATTTATATATTTGTATTTATACTAGTATATGCTACTGTCGTCTTGTTACAAGTATGCTTTTAGTGTGGTAATTTAAAAATGAAAACAGTAAGGTGTTTTACATTAGTGTTCTTTTTTAAATAAAGTATTATAAATTTTACCGGGAAATTATTTTTTTTGTAGAGCTTAAGCCCGATATTTATACCCTTTGTACCTCCAAATATATATAACAATTAGTCTTTAATTAAAACTGATTATATCTACGTCTTTATAATTAACAAAAGTACATAGGTTGATATACAAACAGTCTAAGGCCCACACATGTTAAATGTATAGAGATACAAACAGAAACTTTTTTAAAATAGATCCGCCTCAGGCCTAATTAGGCTCGACTTTTTTTCTTGTACAAAAGCAGTTTACTACCGTTGTACAATCCTAATGTGTGAGTCATGGATACAAAACTTCCTTAGAAACGATAAACGCTGGTACGGGTTGGATATATCGGCAAAACTTATATGAAACCATTTTATGTTTTCTTTCATTTCACAAACAATCACCTACGGGAAGGGGGAGGGGGAAAAGTATTATATATACCAACTGGTTAAGATAATATTCCAGAAAGAAAAAGGAAACTTAAGTTAAATCATAATTAATGTTACATGTTGTAATGATGATGCATGCTTATCATTCGAAACATTTCCGTTTATATAAATGATGATATATTTTTTATAAATGGAAACATTTCCGTTAATATAAATGATAAAATACATTTTTTTTTATAAATGGAAACATTTACGTTAATATAAACTATGTTACATTTTTTTTATAAATGGAAACATTAACGTTAAATTAAATGAGAATACATTTGTTTATAAATGGAAACATTTACGGTATTATAAATGATGATACATTTTTATAAATCGAACCATTTCCGTTAGTATAAATGATGATACATTTTTATAAATCGAAGCATTTACGTTAATATAATTGATGATGCATTTTTATAAATCGAAGCATTTCCGTTAATATAAATGATGATGCATTTTATAAATGGAAACATTTACGTTAATATAATTTATGTTTGTTTATTTGTTTGATTGGGAGTTTAACGTCATACTTAAGGGTATTTAACTTATATGACGACGGATTATCCGCTTCTCATTGTGCCTTACTTAATACGGTGGAAAACCGGGAGGAAACCTCGTAAAAACCACCACCCGCTATAGCTGGAGTCGCCTCATGTGACACCCTCATGTACCTGAGGTCGACTCTATAATTTATGATACATTTTATAAATGGAAACATTTACGTTAATATAATTTATGATACATTTTATAAATGGAAAACGTTTACGTAAATATAAATGATGATGCGTTTGTATACATTGAAATATTTATGTGAATATAATTGATGATGCTTTTTTATTAATCGAAACATTTGCTCGTTCATCATGATGAAGCATTTTAATCGATGTAAATATCTTCCTGTATTTGTTGTAGAATATGGTATGGTACATTCTGACACGAAATATATTAGTGAATTACGGAATGTATTGATTAAATTAAAGCTTTATTTCCTAATTCTAAATAGTTTATGTGAATCAACTGATTTATTACTTGTTATGTACTGTACAATCTCACCTACGTCAAGCAAGAGCATGTAAAAAGGATGAAACAGATAATATCGCAATCAGGCTCTTGTGAAAAAAAATTGTCTAATTACCCACCACGAACGTCTCGTATTACAGCATCCAACAGTTACAAATAAACAAAGCGGCTATGTGGTCGGGTTATTGTTGAGTAGGTGTTCTGAAAACTTAATTTAAAAAATTATTTCAAACATTATAGATCGAATCCAAAAACCTATCAGTTAATTTTACACTAACGTTAATGCGAGAACGTCTGGATATAAAACGATAGCGTTATCAGTAGCTTTTGTAACTCCATGCAGCTGAATACAGTTTTTCAAGGGAAGCTAATCATTCCTTAAAAGCCAAGGTATAAACCGAAGTCGTTTCTGCTTCAATGTCGTTTAACAAAGACATCGAGAATGCAACTTAAAGATCCTTGTTTTACTCGTGAATATTATATTTGTGAAAAAATGAAAAAGATGCCGATATGACAACTATATCGGTTCTTAAAAATAGATGCCAACATTACACCTTTGACATTGTAAAAACTATTCCTTTGTTTCCTGCTGTCATACATATACTATTTCACAATTCTATGATAATTCACCTCTTTAATACAGCACGGATTTACAGCGTAATTCCGATAACGAAGGTTTTTGTTTACAAGACAAGATCCAGGTAACCGTGAGCAGAGTGTTTGTTTTAGTCAGGTTTTACGGCATACTTAAGTTTAAGTTTATGACGGGGTGCCTGTCCAACGGGTCTAGGAAACCTCCCCTGGCATCACAATGACAAGATATAAGACAAGCACTCGACCCAAAAGATGGTGCAATAAGGCAAAGTGTTCAGATTGATAGTGCACTGTTCAAGACACCACAACACAGCGGCCTCGAGTTGCCGTTTAGTTCAGAGAGCGCCAGGGTAAAGCAAGCTCTCATCAACTACTCGCCTGTTAGCAACTCATTCAGTGAGCAACTCATTCACTGAGCAACTCATTCACGGAGCAACTCATTAATGAGCAGCCTATTCAATGAGCAGCCCATTGACTGAGCAACTCATTCCCTGGGCAACTCATTCCCTGAGCAACCCATTCAATGAGCAACTAATTAACTGAGCAGCCCATTCGCTGAGAAACTCATTCACCGAGCAACAGCAACTCATTCACTGAGCAACCCATTCTCTGAGCAACCCATTCACTAAGCAACTATTTCACTGAGCAACTCATTCACCGAGCAGCAGTAACTCATTCACTGAATAACTCATTCAGTGACGCCATGTAAACCTGGTTGCTGTTAAGTAAGGTTTGTGTGGGTGCAAAATATACCAGGGCACCTGATGTCACAATAAATGTTTATTCAAAATAAACAGACTACTTAGCGATACACAGCAAAGAGTTCAACATAAGTTTGTGGAGCTTAATGTATGATCATATTAAAGGCAATAATTTTAACGAAACTTGGGAAAATGATAACCATTAGAGGCTGAATATAATAAAATATAATAAATAAATATAAATAAATAAAAACAAGGGCTATTTAAAACAAAAATATCCTTTCAAATATAAAACATATTGCATAAAGTTGAGTGAACGTTTAAAGTGCCCGGAGAATGACATGATAAAAAATAAAAAAGCCGATGGGTGTGCGGTTAATTAGGTGTTCATTAATCGATAAAAATGTTTCGTTTTTATCCGCTTTATCGCCTTTAGGTTGTTAGGTCAAATCAGAAATGGAGCTAGTGACAAGTGACATTCATATACTGGTAATATATCATCTTATTTGCCAGGTAAAACAATCTTTTCACTGTTTGCTGACTTCTCAATTCTAATGAGCTCAGCTGTTTCTGCTCGAGTAACGAACATCTCCCACCCAATCCTCATCGCCTCTGGCCGTTGTGTGAACACATCTGGTGGTGCCCCCTATCGACCGAGCACCAATGAAATATTGGGAGCTGGTGTCCCGTGAGAACGGAATTCAAATTTTGTAGCACTTTAGAATTTGTGAGTATAAAGTTGGACTAGACTAAGTGGAGTTTGACAGTGTTTCAGAGGCCTGGGACTAACATCACGGTGTGGTCTTCATCATGTATTCCCTTCACGCCACCCTCCGATACTTCTCACAATATACTCTATATATTACAGCTGTTCTGTTAACCAGTTACGTTCAGAGTACACCTATATTTCTGAGTAAGGTTCAGCGGGAAATTGGTATTCCAGCCCGTCGCTTGCCCATATTCACTCCAGGTGGTGGAAATGTCGCGGGTAACAGTCCGGTGAGTGGACGAGTGTCTGATTACCCAGTACGACGACGCAATACTTCTCAAGCTATCGTTACAATCTTCAATGCCAAGGAGGTGAAAGCTTTAGCTGATAAACAATGGAATTTAAACGAATGTCCTCCAGGAATACAAGTCCGCATGGGAAGTAAAGTTCTTACACAGAAAACCTTCTATTGTACCAAACACGACGCGGTGAGTATGTGTAGGAACTTATTTCATATGATATATTTATATTGTAGTATCTACTTATAGACTTATGTGTGATTGTAGCACAGCGCAAACCCTACGGTTTATGTATATAATAAATGTAGAGACAGCACAAATGTGCATGCCACCCGCATATACATAATATATATATAACCCAAATGTCCCGGGTTCGATATCCGGTGGAGGAAATCAAATGTTTCTCTCTTTATTTATAAAAAAAAAATAAAAAAATTGGAAGACAAACACGGGATACTGGCTAACACATATTGTAGCTTCCGATGACACTAGTTAACTAATATGCTAATTGGATTAAACCATAATGCAGAGACACACGCCACGAAACACAAGAAGGAAGTGATCTGATTTGCCTGTCTGCCTCACCATTAACTTGAGGCCATAAAGGTGTTGTTAACTGGCCCATTGTCAGTTCTAAAAGGAATCGGTTAACCATGAGTTAAAAACATTTTAGTCAGATTTCTCAGCAGACGTGTTCTTTGCAATATCAGTGTCAACTATCTGCTCTAGAAGTCAACTACCTCAAACACATATTCCACTGAAGGACCGAACAAATCAGCTGCCAAATGTTCCCATGGAGCTGAGGGCAACTCAGTACGGACCATGGGAGTTGGGTTTTCAGCCGACGATACACGCTGACAGCAACAGTAATTCTCGACCTGTTGTTAATTCCTGGCCACCACACTTTTGTTCGAAGTCTTTGCTTCATGCTCACAATTCCGGCATGGCCTTCATGACCACTTACACACGCTCTCACAGACTTTCGCGTATCACAACACGCATAGGCCTACCACAGAGCACTAAATTTCCCGCTGCTGCCAATTGACTATAAACAAGGTAAATATTAGCTTCTTTCAGTGGCATTTAGAATTTGGGGGTACATATAAGATGAAAGTGGACTTGGTATGGATAACAACTTCTTTATTTATTGAACACAACGTGTCTAACTCAGCTCAGAGCTCGTTTTCAAGTATAAAGGTAACATCAATAAGCAAACTATTTAACTACATATAGAGTTCTACTTGTCATAACTGAGTTTAGTTAAGAAAGAATGGGTGAATAATTAATAGTGTTAAGTTGTCTCATTGTTGAAGTCCTCCTGGTGGGAGATAAGATCGTCATAAGCACTGGACAGGTACAGTCCTTTGTCTCTAATGAGTTGAGGGTTAAGTCTTTTGATCTGGATGGCCTCCTGTAGTTTTCGTTTTTTCATGTCTGATATGTTCTGGTTAAGTATTTGAGTGGTTTCCCATTGGATTTGGTGACTGTGGTTTGACGAGATGTGTTCAGCTATTGCAGATTTGTTGCCTTTTTTGTTGACTGAGGTTTGATGTTCTTTTAATCGGACATTGGAGGGACGAATTGATTCCCCTATATAAGACCTTTCGCAATTACAGTCAATTTTGTATATTACCCCTTTGGGTTGAGGTTTCTGGGCTGGGTATTTTCTTCCATTGGCTTTTATCATGGTTTTCAAAGTGGCGCCGCTGCTGAAGGACGTTCTCACTGGAGCTTGATGTTGGAGGAGTCTTGCTATGTTATGGCTGTTTTTACCAATATAGGGCACGGAGATCAGGATGGGAGGTTTGTCAACAAGAGAAAGGGGTTGAGCAGAAAGTTGGTGTATAGTGCGATGAATGTTTTTTTTCCAACAATTTTCTTGGAGTACTGGTTGTAGGTTGTTAATACTTCCTTTCAGTGATCAATCTCTGGGGTAGGGTTAATGGAACATAAGTTGAGGGCACGTCTGGTGAGGGAGATAGGACACTGGTC
>JAUELC010094641.1:0-11893 GCA_031471745.1 Cryptochiton stelleri
GCATTAATCAAACCGGCAGAGGGATGTCTATTAATTAATATCAAATAACCCTGTATTTACAAAATATGTGGCAAAACCAAACAAAAGTCAATAATTCAAAGGGTAAAAGTGATTATGAGCCTAACAAACATACAACGTATTTTGCTTTATTATGTGTTTACAGACAGTACTATTCTCGTAAAGTAATGACCTGGACTAATCGTATAAAGCGACATTCACATCAATCATCCTTCTCGTTATTTTAATCAAGAGCAGGCAATTTCATTGGGGCCATAATCTCCATATAATGGCATAATTATGACACTTGCAAAATATAACTTGGAAATTGATCAATAAATCTAAGCTTATTTTATAAGTACGTGACAAAAACGGATAGCAGACGCATTAAAGTCATGTGGGAGAGTAATTGATAATATAATATTTGACAAGATCCAAATATAAACAGTGCATTTCAGAAGTAAACAATCTCTGCAAGATTGAAAATATATGAGGTCATATTTATTAAGTCCACGTTGTCTAGAAAAAAGTTAGAGCGATATAAATTAATACTTGTAAATATTACTTTTTCTTGACTCCAGGCTTCTTTAACGTGTTAATTACACATAATGGGTATCGTTTATCATATATTGTTCGTCTTCTGTCCGTCTGATAAAATATAGATGGGTACCCCTTTACCTTCCCGGTGGTTTGCACTGCATGTATCTAAGAAAATCTGGCGTATATAAGACAGCTCAAGAGAACTGTATGTGCAACAGACAACACGTTTTATAAAGCATTCGTTCATGGCTATAAGATACTTCCATTCAACATCCATTGAATTTGTGAAATAGAGTAACAAGAGTCTGGAGTTGTTAATTATGCAGACAGACGACCATTACAGGGGAAGAAAACATGAAACAAAGTCTGAGTAGAGAGATTGTACATAGCAGTTTCAAAAAGTTCTGTCCTGACTGTGTTGAAAGTGTTTATAACATTTTGAGAGCTAAATTGGCATTTCAAAAGTATGGCTGACTGTTCATCCCACATCGCTTGTGTCTCCATAATATTAACTATAATCCAATACATATTCTCTTAAATCATTCAGTATTATTCCTTGTCAGTTTAATAATATACTATTTGTGTGACATTTTTATAGACATATGCTGTGCACAGTGTCTCTACTCAGACTCACTCTATATTAATGGTTTCTTCCCCTCTAAATACACAAAATGCTCGTCTTGGAGACAGGATATGTCAGGATAATTAATGCATGTCTATATTATATATGGTTATCCCATTTCCGGAATGCAGAGAAAAAAAATGAGTATATAGACACTGTTCAAGATGAAACAGATGGACTAAAGAAAAATGTGTTTAACAGATTGACACCTGATGCAAAGCACTACATTTGAATTGATAAATTACACTGGCCAAGATGACCAATTCAAATGCCTCCTCCATCAAAGAGAATGGGTAATTCCTCAAGCAGTATGACGTGGATTATTTAACCATTAAATAATCCAGCAGTTAGTGTTGGTCATAGGAAAACAATTTACAGTTATTAAAGCGATTTTAAAACATTCGTGTTAGACTCACACGTACGCATTGTTTGACGGATAAGCTTTAGTAGGGCAAATTAAAAATAAACTTTTATAGTAATGTATTTTAAAAAACATGGTCATTGATTCTGTGTCGAGACGATATATGCTTTGTTTTAAACAACTCTCATTTGAACCATATACAAATATATGTGTCAGCTACCTAAATCATTATGTAGTTTTGTTATATGCACATACACATTTGGCAAAATAATAATCAACGATCACAAAATATATTGTGAAATTTCAATGAGAATTCACAGCGAATCTTAAGCTAGAATAGTGTATTTGTCTCGTGTTGATCAGCGGGTTGTTGGAGGGAGCGTGGTGTTGTCCTGGTGCTCTCGGAGCTAAGGGACAACAAAAAGCTGTTGTGGCGTCCTTTTTTTTTCCTGTGATTGCCTTGTATCTTGTCATTGTTTGTTGCCAGTGGCGTCGGGGGTGGGTTCCTTCACCCATTGGACTGGCACGCCGTTATATAAGTGAAATAACATTAAGTACGGCGTAAAACCCCAATCAAACAAACAAACAAACTGTGTTGATGACACTCTTAACGTATAGGCTATATTCAGGCATTTAACGCCGCCGATCAAAACATATGGCATCATTTCTGGTTAATAGCTAAACAATGTTTATTGTTAATATCCTTTGTTCAATACACGTTAAAACAGTGCTAAAGGTACGAGAACATAGGTGTAACGTGTACTACAGATAGCTCTGATGTTTCAGTCCTTGTAAACCCCCAAAATAAGCGACACAGATTTTGTGTCGTTGTTCAATCTTGAATCATAAATGATTGGACGCCTCGTACTTTATCTTCGCGAGCCAAGCTTAAAACAGGGGTGTATTAACCTTGGCACATAAGGCACCTTTATCTGTTATCTTGGTCAACTAAGGGCACATAATTTAGTCCAACACGGGTTAATGAAAATAAACCGTTCACCTGTATACGACTCTAGTTGAAAAATAATGTCGGTAACCAGCAGTCGAACAACTGACAGCAAAATGTTACTGTGCATCAACTTTAAATTCTGCTTTGGAAACGATTACCCAGAAAACAAAACATCGCAGTTTACAGAAAGTCTTGCTGTGACATACCACAAACTATAAACATGCTCTGTCATTTGGAACAGTTATCAAAACAAATACACGTTACTGCTGAAGAGTCGTTGATTGGACAGTGACGGGTGCAGGTCTCCAATCGAAATCGAGTATATGAAATTGGGTCATAACACGGACATCCAGTCTAATGTCGCATGGTGTCTCTACACGTGTATACTTGTAGAGATGCCATGTGTTCGGATGATGTTCAGACCCAGTATCAGTCGTGTTCGAAGAGCGAGATTGATAAGTAGTCTTACATGAAACATCGTGAGCTGATAACGACACGTATCATGCACTGTACAAATGTACAGATGTGCAATGCTCTCTCATTCGTTCAAATCATGAATATGGGTCGACCGTTTGGTCACGACTTCAAATATGTCTAATTTCGAAAATTGAATAAGTGTAAATTGTTCAGAGGGCAGTTAAATCAATTTTACTCTTTTGATAATCACCTACTAATTGATTTTATTGTAATATCCTTAATAAATAATGTGCATTTTATAAACATTCTGTTCCGTTTCTTATACCCCAATTTCTGTTCTATATTAAGCCCTCAGGCAGTATTTGATATGTGATAAATTAGTATGTATTCAAACCAATCGGAGGGCAGTTAAGTCAATTTAACTTTTTAGAATCTGCTTTTAATTGATTTGTTGGCAATATCTATGATGATTTAATATGTATTTAAATTGTTCAGAGGGCAGTTAAATCAATTTTACTCTTTTGATAATCACCTATTAATTGATTTTATTGTAATATCCGTTATAAATTAATATGCATTTTATAAACATTCTGTTCCGTTTCTTATACCCCAAAAGCTGTTCTATATTAAGCCCTCAGGCAGTATTTGATATGTGATATTTGTGTATATCATGTGTATATTATTTATCTTAACATGACTACTATTTTTTCTTATTTATTATGTTTATTGTTTTATGTTATCATACCTGTAAGTGGGCTTTTAGCATGTTGGGCATAAACCTGCCTTGAATATTTCTTGAAAAGTTCGATTTTTGGAGCATTTTGAAAACTTTCATAGAACTAGATAATCGGTTCTTAGAGACAAAATGGCACTTATAAGATTGCTAGTCTGCGACTTCAAATATAGTCCAATGATTAGGTATGAAATTATATTATAAAAAGAGCTGTCGAATCTCCTTTTTTTATCCCATAAAATTTAATATGATTGTATGATGTAAGTAGGACTGTTACCAAATGCAGCTAGATTGTTTGCAAATGGTATTTAAATGGTATTTAAATGGGAACGCATGATTTGTTTACATAATCATATTACTACCCAGTCTCTAGAGAAACCCCAGTGACCTAATCACGTGACGCTGTTCTCTACTGTGCGAAAGAATGTAATTCACACCCCATAAAAACACGCGAGAAAACTTAGTTCACAACCATCCACTCTCTCAATCTCTACCATCGGCTCGCAATATATTCACCTGGAGCTGTGGTGGGCTCAACGCTTCGTTTATTTCACGTGACTTCGAAAATTGAAAATGGCATATGAAAAAAAAACTATGCTATTGACGTGTCCCACCGGCAGGTTTACAATTAAATCGGCCTTCCGTTGTGCTAAATAAATCAAAGCCTCTCTCTGTTTTTTTTCTTTAACACTACTTTTTTTTCGTAGGTATGCACAGATTCGGCTGTTGTTGTTGTTTAATCAAAAACGTCGATCTTTGCTTACACTATGTAGTAATATCCAATGACTTCATTGTTAATATCGCTATGTAAAATGACAAATATAAATAGTTCCTTTATTTTTTTCGTTAAAAAACCTAGGTATTAATATAAATTCAGATAATTGTTGACGTTTTTACATCGTTGTCATTTTCTGCATAAAATAAAGGTTGAAAAATTAATTTATTCCAAGTTTCATCAATAATCCTGACACATGGTGAGCCTGACGCGGAGGTGTATGAGAGAAAAACGAACGACAACTCTTGCATACGAGAGTGTCACTCTATTTCTTGGTGAAACATAAAACTTTTACAGAGAAATTAGAAAATTAACTTCTGTGTTTTTTTTTTAAATAAATTAAATTCTGTCGTTGCCAAGTATTGTTGATGATAGCTGTTATGACCTGGCGCTACTGATAAGTATAAACATTGAAAGCAGTCCCGTTTCAAGCCGTACGTATATGAACCATCTGATACGGAAATATATATGCGGTCTCTGTATCTGTGTGGTGAGGTTTAAAGGTGTATGGTAAGTACATATATAACACAGTTTAGCAATTAGTGTAAAGGCGTGTTTATGGTCGACTTTATCTCTAATATATGAACTTTGTGCCCATGAATAAAGCTCAGCCCTGACAAAATTAAACAATATTTATTACATACCAGCAACCAAGGCCACAACGAGTCAGAAATCAACAAGAATCTTCTTTGAATCTGGATTTGGAAGAAACCAGTGTGCCAGACAGTCGCTGACATGGACTACTATTGGGATATATTGGAGAGAGGCATGACTTTGTGTCATTATAAATCACAATAATTGTGAGAAAATAGAAGCTGTGTAAAGACAATATAACTTGACCAGGGCTGTACCTTGATATTGTTATACATATATATCATACAAATCTGACACGTACTGACACGTTTACTTTTTAATACACCGCTTTGCTAACCTTAGACGCATACGGGGTCATTATAAATCACAGGGATTGTGAGAAAAAAGAACCTGTTTAGATACAATATAACTTAATAAATTCATTATTGTAAATATTTACAGTCATAATTGAGGTAAGACATGTGTATCCAATAAATGTGGTGAATCCATTTTAAAAAATTACAAGTAGAATTTCAAATAAAATATACAATTGAAGGAGGGGGGATATAAAATAGCAATGATGTATGTGTTGTCTCGCCCTATCAAATAGAAGGCAAGCAAGGCAGCGAGATAGCGAAGCGAGCAGCCTTACCTCGCGTCCTCGCTGCCGTGCTCTCTATTTGAAAGGACGAGACCGCTATCGACGTCCAAAGTTAATAGAATAGACATTGACACGTTGTACAGTCGAATAAGTTGTAATCAATAAAGTATTGTGTTCTGTCCATATTTTGAATGTCATTATAATCTGATACGTTACTAAATGTTTTGAGAGATTGATTTTGTAGATGAGTGTGGTCAAATTTCTTTCAAAGTTTTTTTTATTCCACCCATGCAGACCACATTTATGCTATGTTATAACTTACATTAATTTATTATTAATTGCATATTTATATGTTCTAATGAATATACAGCACAAGATTATATATCGATTTTCTACCAACGCAAGTCTATGCCTGCAGCCTAAAGCTGGGATATGTGGTCAGTTTTTATTTTTATAAATAAAATGACCAAGGTCTCTCACATTCGCTATTACAGAAGCAGAGTTTAGATATTTTTTCTGAACAAGAATAGTTAGAAGCTTTCGTTAATTCCACCCCTTTAACTGTGTGAGTTTAGTGAACGTTTAAAAGTAACACCAAAAACCTCTGCAAACTGAATATTCTGCAAGAATATTTAAATTAGGGTTTGTCAACGTTGAATTAGAATTCTTTCCCTGGGCTCGTACAAGTGATGTAAGTATTTAATTTGTTGTTCTTTTCACCGTTAATATTTTTTAATTCACGAAGAAAGATCAATACTTCGTTAAATCGTGACAGTAGTATATAGTGAGCATCTCAGCGTGCATTGACCTACTTTTATTTTCCTTTGTTACTATTTATGTACAGGAGGTATCATGATTCATGACTTTTGGCCTGTGTCACCTTTAACCTTTGTAGCATGGCAGCCATGTCAGTCCTAGTTTTTTACACCGGAAGTCTCAGCTGAAATCAGTCATGCGCAGTTGATCTTGCATCCCAGTGTATTGCATTAATCCTCTACCGAGTAGGTGTGGAGGTTGTAAAGGTCGGACTGCAGGTGGAAGCGGTTGGCGTGGTGTCTCCACGGCACCAGCGACTCCGGCTGTACAGAAAAGGAAAGCGTTGATCCCTTATATACTAATGGACACTAGGGTTGCTTCGAGTGTGGGGCTTAAAATAGGGCGAGAGTGGAGTTTTGGGTTGTATTATTTAGTATGTTAATGCATAGTATGTATTGATTCGTAGTTTGAAACGACTAAGCACTGCTAAGCCATGTCAATAAATCTATAGTCTATCAGCCCTTAAGTCAAGATTACCTCCCTTTTGCCCTTAGACTATGAAATCAACGTCGATAGGGATGTACTACGCGTCCGCAGACCTTTATAATTCGACATGGGGTGTTGTGGAGTGTTGTGGGGGTGGCTGGTTGTCTTTCTATGATGTTTAGCGCCCGAGATCTCGCGGGACGTGGAGAGAATTGGCGAGATGTGGGATTATACCTCCTGTACATAATAAAGAAGGCTATATCGCAGTATGACACTAACGTTATATCTGGCAATATAATATATAAAACACTGCATTATACCGCTATATCTGTCAATATAACACTTACAATACTGCATTATACCGTTATCGCTGTCAATATATCCCATAAAACACTACATTATAACGTTTAATATGTCAATATAACACACAACAAACAGCATTATAACGTTATATCTGTCAATATAACGCACAAAACACTGCATTATAATGTTATATCTTTCAATATAACACATAATATACTACATTATAGCGTTATGTCTGTCAATATAACACATAACACACTGCATTATACCGTTATATCTGTCAACATTACATATACAACACTGCAATATACCGTTATAGCTGTCAATACATCACATAAAACACTACATTATAACGTTATATCTGTCCATATAACACATAAAACTCTGCATTATAACGTTATATGTGTCAATATAACAAATAAAACTTTGTATTATAACGCAACGTGTGTCAATATAACACATAAAACACTGCATTATAATGTTATGTCTGTCAATATAACACATAACACACTGCATTATAAAGTTATATCTGTCAATATAACATTAAAACACTGCATTAGAACGGTATGTCGTCAATATAACACATAACACACTGCATTATAACGTTATATCTGTGAATATAACACATAGAGCACCGTATTATAACACTAACGTTATATTAGGCAATATAACACATAAAACACTGCATTATACCGTTATATATGTCAATGTAACACATACAACACTGCTTTATGCCGTTATATCTGTCAATATATAACATAAAACACTACATAATGACATTATGACTGTCAATATAACACATAAAACACTGCATTATTACTTTATGTCTGTCAATTTAACACATACAACATTGCATTATAACGTTATATCTGTCAATATAATACATATTACACTAAATTAAAACGTTATGTTTGTTAATATAACACATAAAACATTGCATTATAGCGTTATGTCTTACAATATAACACATAACACACTGCATTATAACGTTATATCTGTAAATATAACACACAGAGCACCGTATTATAACACTAACGTCATATTAGGCAGTATAACACATATAGCACTGCATTATACCGTTATATTTGACAATATAACACAGACAACACTGCTTTATACCGTTATATCTGTCAATATATCACATAGAACACTACACAATGATATTATATCTGTCAATATAACACACAAAACACTGCATTACAACGTCATGTGTGTCAAAATAACACATACAACACTGCAATACAACGTTATGTGTGTTATCAAAACACATAAAACACTGCATTACAACCTTATATCTGTCAGTATAAAACAAAAACACTGCATTTTATTATATCTGTCAATATAACTCATAACACACTGCATTATACCGTTATATCTGTCCATATAACACATACAACACTGCATTATACCGTTATAACTGTCAATATACAACATAAAACACTACATTATAACGTTATATCTGTCAATATAACATATAAAACACTGCATTATAACGTTATATCTGTCAATATAACACATAAAACACTGCATTATAACGTTACGTGTGTCAATGTAACAGACAAAACACTACATTAAAACGTTATATCTGTCAATATAGCACATAAAACACTACATTATAACGTCATGTGTGTCAATATAACACATACAACACTGCATTATAACGTCATGTCTTTCAATATAACACCTAAAACACTCATTATAACGCAATGTGTGTCAATATAACACATAAAACACTGCAGTATAACGTTATATCTCTCAATATAACATTATAACATTGCATTATCACGTTATGTCTGTCAATATAACACATAACACACTGCATTATAACGTTATATCTGTCAATATAACATTAAAGAACTGCATTATAACGTTATTTCTGTCAATATAACACATCAAACACTGCATTATAACGTTATGTCGTCAATATAACACATACTATACACATCACACTACAACCGCCATAATTTCAATCCAAAGCCGTTGATTTTTGATATCGTATAACACTACTGATATCGCACAGTTCATACCTCACAAAAAGGTGACATTACCTTTTTGACGTCATCTCTATTGTGACGTAACGATGATGTTACGACGTTATATACTTTGTTGCAAGGATTGTTTCAGTGTCCGAGTAACCGTTCTATGGCGTCGCCAGTTGCTCTTGCACAACAGTGTTTATTCTCACCAAGCATGTACAAATATATAGATTTTTACACGAAAATTCCCCCAAAAGTGCAACAACAAAAAATGTGTAGTGTGAGAAAAAGATTATCCAACTCCAGCCCGTGTATTACGACGAATATCCCTGTCGTATATTAATTTAAAAAATCACTCGCCTCCTGACCGTGATTTGCTAAATTAATTACAATAATTTAAATTAAATTTTGTGATACACACCGATCTGTTTAAGAAATTTGATGACAACATTGTCAGCAATGCTGTCAAACAAATCCTTCATACAGAAGACTGTGTAGAACTGTCGCCTAACAGTGGCGAAGTCCACACAATCAACTAGTATGTGTTTGATGTCGTACTGGCAGTCACAAATTACACACTTTCAAGGATCTTCTTTAACAAGAAGAAACCTTTTAGTGAGGTGACTATGGCCATTACGACACAGCGTAATATTAGATGGGTTCATTTTAGCGTCTCCTCTGTAATTCATTCGACTCCATGCCATCAGCGTTATATTGTTATTTATTCTGTAGAAGTGGTCCTTGTAGATTCATTTAATCACACTTTTCTCCTCGTTTCCTGATGCACATAAGCACCCAAAATAAGGGTTTTTCAACTAATTCCGATTGCCTCGATTTTAAGACGTTTTAAAGTTTTGTCGTTAATTACAAAAGTTACGTTTTACGTTACGCGGAGCCATAACCGTTGACTTGGAGTAACGTCGGTATATCAAAGCGTGTGTCAGATTTGACAGTAAATTGACACATTCACACATTGTTTTTGCTATTGTAATGGTTTCCATTTACCTACATAGCTGGGGGTCAAATGAACGAAAAGCGTCTAACTTTTACTTGCTGAGAAAAATATCTATAACTCATGTGATTATGTGATAGCGCGAACATGCCTAATTTGTGGCGCCTGTGCTACTTTAGAATGGGCTGTATCTTTGTTACCAGAATTAAAACCAAATGATGTAATGCTTCAAACCTGTACTACCCTAGCCCATGTACTCATAGATATGCGTTGATGTGTTAACGAGTGTGATAACAGGGATTGGCAGTGGCTCCTAAGTTTGGGTCTCCAAGGCAGAATATCTATATGGCTAGCTCTGTTACATTTTTTGTCATCTCTATTATCTGTCACAATTAAACTGAGAAAGCGTTTACCGGCTGGTGGGGCGCTTTATTCCATATGGATTTTCATATTTTTGATGTCATGACACACTGACCTTATTTCAACAGACATTATTGTAGGGGAGGTTTGGGACACTTTTCTGGTTTTTGACCTTTCACAAGCCCATATTTGTCAATGAGAAACCAAATTACATTTTTTAAATTTTCCATGAACATTGAACTTCTTTCAGTTATAGATTAAAGCATAAACAAAATAATAGACTGTCTTTCTCAAACAAGCTTTCATCAGCTGGCAAAATGTCCCAATGCGCCCTGGTCTTGTGGTGCTGTGGGACAGACAGAGGGGTAGACTGGGATTTGACCTGATTGAAATGAAATTGGACTTTATGCAATCTTCAGCATTCTCTTGTGGCTTTGTCAATTATTCTAAAACTTTATAACAATTATATACGGTTGAGACTCACTTAAGAAATATCAATAACCAATTGACTTAACCAGAAAATCTGAAAATGATAATCTTGTACTGACGAATTATGTGAAAACTTCACACTTAAAAGCAACTCAATCCTCACACTAAAACAACTCGTGTATTGATTGATGACCACATCGAACACAAAGTAATGTGCATTTTGTCTAGATCACTTTAAAGAAGTAGTCCAAGTCCACCCCATCATAAATGTCCAAATGAGCCCCATAACAACATGGGTTGATGTTGTCATTTAAAATAAAACTATGCACTGGCGAGATTTTTTTAAGTTGGCAGGTGAAAAGTGTTCATGTATTAAGTTCGTGCATGCTTAGTCAAAAAAGATATACACAGTCACCTGGAGCACAACATATTCCAGTCAAAATTTTTACTCAAACTGCAAAATTACATAATTTACTCAGCTACTCAGCTATTACTCAGCTATTTACACTGTCATATTTGTACAATGAAAGAGAGGCTAACTTCTCAATAATGAGATCATCATTCAAATTGCAAACAAAAAAAAAGACTGCAGAAGGCCTGTCCCACTCCATCCCCGTGTCCCAAATCTCCCCAGTCTCTTCTACTCTGTGTGTAGAACAATTATTACTGGCATTACACAAATTCGTTCGGAATTGTTACACATCTAAGACGAGCACAACACTAAACTCAAATAAGTTATGAAATAGAACATGCCACACTGTCGATAAAGCATTGGTATCTCCAATTTGGAAATAAAGATAGCTTCCTCATAAGCTTGTGGGGGTGGTTTTCGTTATTTTAGATGCTTTATGTCTTCTTATTGTTGAGAAATAACAGAAAATGGTGTGTTGGATCCATTTGGTTTATTCCATACTTCAAACTGATAACATTGGCCATGTGCTAGATAACCCGCTTCGTCATTGGTGAATCGTGGCCAGACGTTATTAAAGAAGAAACTACATTCCCGTATGGATTTCGCCAAAAAGAGTTAGAACAACGACTGTTTTGAAATATATGAGAACTG
>JAUELC010094751.1:0-11893 GCA_031471745.1 Cryptochiton stelleri
AATAGCCACTCGGACTCCTAGTTTCCAGGAGGATAATGTCACCAGCTCACGGGTTCCGGAGCTCGTTACTACTGGTCAATAGCCACTCGGACTCCTAGTTTCTTGGAGTATAATGTCACCAGCTCATGGGGTCCGGAGCTCGTTACTACTGGTCAATAGCCACTCGGACTCCTAGTTTCTTGGAGTAGAATGTCACCAACTCACGGGGACCTGAGCTCGTTACTACTGGTCAATAGCCACTCGGGTTCCTAGATTCTTGGAGTAGAATGTCACCAACTCACATGGCCCGGAGCTCGTTACTACTGGTCAATAGCCACTCGGACTCCTAGTTTCTTGGAGTATAATGTCCCCAGCTCACGGGGTCCGGAGCTTGTTACTACTAGTCAATAGCGACTCGGACTCCTAGTTTCTTGGAGAATACAGTCACTAGCTCACGGGTTCCGGATCTCGTTACTACTGGTCGATAGCCACTCGGGTTCCTAGTTTCTTGGAGAATAATGTCACTTGCTCACGGGTTCCGGAGCTCGTTGATACTGGTCAATAGCCTCTCGGGTTCCAAATTTCTTGGAGAATAATTTCACTAGCTCACGGGTTCCGGAGCTCGTTACTACTGCTTAATAGCCACTCGGACTCCTAGTTTCTTGGAGAATAATTTCACTAGCTCACGGGTTCCGGAACTCTTTGATACTGGTCAATAGCCACTCGGACTCCTAGTTTCTTGGAGAATAATGTCACTAGCTCACCGGTCCCGGAGCTCACGGGGCCCTGTTATGGATACACAAACATTGTGTCACGAACAGCCCCCCATACAATTCAATGCTTTATGTGACTCCATAGTGAGGCTTTGAATCAATTCTACAAACTAAAAATGTTTCATTATTTTGTAATAAGACTCTCTAAATTAGAAGAGATAATTGTTCATAAAATATTGCAGTACAATACCCGTACAGGATTCGAACCCATGACCCTCAGAGTCAGGCACCAACTCGTGAGCAGCAAATGCCGGAAATCTATACGGTGCCTGACAATTGCTCCCGCGGCATTTGCTCCTGCTACACCCGCTCCGAGGACATTTGCTGCAGCGACAATTGCTACGGTGACAAATGCTCCGGCGACAATTGCTCCGACGAAAATTGTTGCCAGGGATTGTACCCAACACAGAGGGGGCAATTGCCGCCGGAGCAATTGTCGCCGAAGCAATTGTCGTTCTCGAAACATCAGATGTAATAAAATCACAGCATTTCTGTAGGACTGCTGTCTGTACTGTCTGGTTCAGATAAGACAGCGTCGATCATTACCTGATTACGCTGTCTCGATCCATGTCGAAATTAATCGTCGGCAGTTTCCGGCTCCAGTCGTCTCCGTACACTTCATTTGTATAAAGCGGTCAAACTGAATTCATTGTGTTTATTGACCTTGTATGTAATGACTAAGCCTTGCGAATGAAAACGGATCCACTGACCTGATCAATCGACCAATGACACCGTTTCAACTCTTCACGTGACTTGATTGTCCAGTTGTAATTGGTTCATTGGACCTAATGTTATGAAAAAAAGTTCTATTTTGTTTTCGTATTTACTCTGCTGTTCCATGCTCTATGTTGATTTTTATTGGTGTGGTATGCACCTGATGTCATATAGGATACGTCTATCTCCACGAGATGCAAGTTTTGCATCTTGCGACAAGTTTGACACCAATGGCCTGGAAAATGGACATTCAATACACAAAAGCCGTTAAATCGAAGAGACGGAAGTTACCGGAGATGGGCGTTTTGGAACAAGAATGTTTGTTTGTTTGATTCTTAAGCCGTACTTAAGGTTATTTTACTTATATGACGGCGTGCCAGCCTATTGGGTGAAGGAAACCACCCCCGACGTTGATGTTGAAAATTGAAAATCGTAAATTGAAATAACAAACAGAAGAACAACAAACGGAACAAATTTTAAAGATAAGAATGAGGATAGGTATGCGGGACATTTCGTTCTTTTTTGGGGGGCGGGGTGAGATTTGAATTTCCGTCCCCCCAAAAATGACAAATGTTTTTTAAAATTCAGTTTTAACCGAATTTTCCACATGTCACATATGTTTCGAAATTTTTCCACATGTTTTGCCCGGATATGGGAGGGCATTTTACCCACCCCACCCCACCGACCCCCAAACCCCACCCCGACGAACCGTACCGAATGGCGATGAGACCCGTATGAGAGATGAGATAGAAAAAGTAAATGAAGACAATTTTTACTGCATAGACGATTAATACTTTATTACTACTAATACACACCGGTAATACATTACACTTGTACAAGTTGTTAGCTATCACAGAAATGTGAAATTAAGGGTCGCGGCATGTCTTTCTGGTTTTGCCAAATAAGTTGCCAAGTCCATTGTCGTGTTTTTTAATTGGTCTTTTTCCCGATCCAGTATTTAGACACAGTCGCTGTAAGAGAATCCCTTGTCCTTCACGCCGCACATGCCGTTCCATACCTTCCTACCCCCTCTGAAACATTTACAGTTGAACTTGCCTCCGCCGACCGCTTCTGTTATAAAGGTGTAACCACCTGTAGGGAAGATAAAAAAATAATCAATCAATCATTGGTTGGTTGGTTGGTTGGTTTGTTGGTTTGTTGGTTGGTTGGTTGATTGATTGATGTTTAACCCAGTGCTCAAAGGTATTTCACTTATGGTGACGGCGATGTACTCCGGCAGTAAAAAACCGGACAAACACATCATCCGGACACATGGTATCTCTACACCTATACACGTGTAGAGACACTATAGGCGATATTAGACTGGATGTCCATGTTACGACCAAATTTCATATACTCGATTTCGATTGGCGACCTTCACCCGTCACGGCCCAATCAGCGACTCGTCAGCAGTAACGTGTATTTGTTTTGATATCTGTTTGAAAAGGTCGAGCATGTTTCTAGTTTGTGGTATGTCACAGCAAGACTTTCTGTAAACTGCTTTGTTTTCTGGGCAATCGTTTCCAAAGCAGAATTTCAGTTGATGCACAGTAACATTTTGCTATCAGATGTATGAGTGCTGCTTACCGACATTATTTTTCAACTCGAGTCGTACAGATGAACGGTTTCTTTTCATTAACCCGCGTTGGACTAGATTATGTGCCCTTGGTTGACCCAGATAACACGATAAAGGTGCCTTATGTGCCAAGGTTAATACACCCCTGTTTTAAGCTTGGCTCGCGAAGATGGACAAACACAAACCATAGTATTGAAGTTTTGTGCTCTCTTTGACAAATAATGTTCCTCCAGTGGTAATTAGGCCTAAAGATAGTATGTATACCGCTACGCTCTGAACATGCTGCCCTTAGCCGTAAGTCAAAATAATCCATGAGAATACGCTGCGTACATACCTTCATGATTCATTCGATTCGGGTTTTACGCCATATTCAAGGTTATTTCACACATCATGACGGCGTGCCAGTACAAGATCCAACGGGTTAAGGAAATCCCCCTAGATATCACCGGCAGCAAACAATGACAAGATAAAAGACGAGAACAGGCCGCAAAACATGGTGCAATAAGACAAAGTGTGCAAATTTATAGAGCTAGACGCCACAGCTGATCGACTTCGTGCTGTCCATTAGGTCAGAGGGCGCAGTAAGCCCATCCATGGTAAGAGTAACATTGGGTCTAAAGTGAAACTCTTAACCGATGTGGCAAAGAGAGCGGCCTGAACCCCATTGGTAAACATGATCTGATGTCGCCACAAATTATGGCGTGTGCCTTGCAACGCTTACCGCGTTTAGCCTAGCTAAAACGATTATACCAGTTCAATCACTTTACAAACAATGCGGCGGCGGAAAATGACAAACTGCAAACAAAAGCACCCTTCTTTTCTAGCAACGACGCCCATACTACCTGTTTAGTGTCTGTTAGAGCGGTGATGTTAAATTACTGCATTATACTTCGTTAAATAAAATTTTAATATTTTCTTCATCGGCTTTCTCTGTGCGGGCCGCGACATTTGTCTGGTGGACCAACTCGCGCTAGGAGAGATAAATCCTCCCTTTTTGACATGGGAAATGGTGTAAGCCCCCTAGGAGAGGAGTAGTCGGAACTCGAGAAAATGACTGACGGGAGGAAGATCGGTTTTAAACCGACAGGCTTAGCTCATGTGACCATTGGAGCGGCTACTTCCAACAAGATGTCAAAGTTAACAGAGCACAATGAACAGATCAACAGATGTCATATAAATACCTGATAATTGTTTGGTCGCCCTGGCGCCTCTTACTTCCATCTCACTTTCCATGTCCTCGTCGAAATAAGCATAGGCAATGGTCTGGAAATTAGAGAAAATAAGCCAAAATTAGTACCAGAGTCATCGAATAAAACACAGTAGACAAAAAGTGATACACGTAGGCAATATTCTAAAGGTAATTTTGAAATCTTTTGCGAGACTTTATGACTCTTTAACTTTGAATCCCGAAAAACAGGGGGAAAACAGTGGAAAATCAGGGGGAAAATGGCCTGAAGATATACACCAGCTCTGTTTTGGACATCTCCGTCGTAGAACCAAAGCTACGCCCTCCAATAGCCTACCGAAAAAAACGGAGATAAAGATGGCGCTGAGATACCGGAATTTAGATTCGGCCATCGACATCGTTAAACCTAAGATACCAAGCCGGCCTTCCTCAATCATTTCCCTTCATGAAACTAATCTCGGTTGGAATGCAGATCATTTTGGGCATGGGAGATGTAGATCTACTTCAACAATTGTTTTTTTTTAAAAAGTAAATGGCATCATCGGATCTACAGTAAACTTACATAAGGCTACTTTTGATTTGTAACCTGTTAATTGTAGGCGGAAAAAAGGAAAAGCTTTTGATTTAAATTTGATTAAGGCTTCAAAAGGAGTTGGATTGCTAGGTTTTTTTCTATGAATCCTCGAAGTCCTTTGGTCAAATATCCGGCGGTTAATATTACCCATTTTTCAGTAGTATTATCCTCAAAGGAGCTGAAATCATCGGCTCTACATTAAACTTAAAACCACAGATCACTATTTTTATTTGCAACAAGTTATAAGCGTATGAAAGCTAAATCTTGTTATATGAAATGGTGGTTTAAGCTTCAAAGTACGTTGGATTCCCGGGTTTTTTAAATGAATCCGCGAACTACTTTGGTCAAAATATCCGGCGATTAAAATTATGTGTTTTGCGGTAGTTTTATTGCGACGATGGACCTCCACATTGGTGAGAGGAACATCGGTTCTAGTTACACTCATTAACCTCATTGGTGAGAGGAACATCGGTTCTAGTTACACTCATGAACCACATTGTTGAGCGGAACATCGGTTCTAGTTACACTCATTAACCACATTGGTGAGAGGAACATCGGTTCTAGTTACACTCATGAACCACATTGTTGAGCGGAACATCGGTTTTAGTTACATTTATTAACCACATTGGCGAGAGAAACATCCGTTCTAGTTACACTCATGAACCAAATTGTTGAGAGGAACATATATTCTAGAGCCACGCAAACCACATTGGTGGGAGGAACATCGATTCTTGAGCCACTCCTGAACCACATTGGTGAGCGGAACATTGGTTCTACAGTCGTTCATGAACCAAATTGGTGAACGGAACATCGGTTCTAGAGCCACACATGAACCATATTGGTGAGAGGAACATCGGTTCTAGAGAAACTCTTGAACCACATTGGTGAGCGGAACATTGGTTGTAGAGCCGCTCAGGAACCAAATTGGTGAGCGGACATCGGTTCTAGAGCCACTCATGAACCACATTGGTGAGAGGAACATCGATTCTAAAGATACACTCATGAACCAAATTGGTGCGAGGAACAACGGTTTAGAAACGGTACGCTAAAGCGTTGTTGCCACAGCATCGTTCCTTCAAAGATAGACAAAAAGTGTTAACAATGGCCAGACAAAATAACTAAAGAGAGAATCTCCTAATCTAAATGTATGGATTAAAGGATTAACACAACAAGCTTATAGTTTGTTAGTATCAGTTTTGCGCGAACCTTTACCGCTGCTGTGTAATAGCAATGTCCGATTAACAAAAAATTAGCATATCTTAGTAAGTATTGGGAGAAACTTTACCGCTTCGTCCGGGGGTTAAAACATCCCCTGGTTGTTAATGAAGTAAAGTTATGAAAATGAAAAATAGATAAATTACTTACAGCCAAGCACAGTAGCACGATACAAACGGCCTTCATGATTGTGTGTTGTTCCCTGAAGAAAATATATCGCACTTCACAAGGAGATTGACGGTGTTTGAAAGCCCAGGGAGGACTTCTATTATAGCAAAGGTTTCTCTCCGACATTTCCCGGTGTCGTTTGGGGTTAATCGATTGCCTTCGCTTTGATTAGAAATTGTAGAAGCTCGTGGACAGTAATGGCTCGGGAGTAGTCGTAAATTACCATGATCTTAACACTTTGCGAAGGTTTCTCCAATTATTCGATGGTAATTGTTTACGCCTATCAAATGAGAAACGTTAATTGTGATTACGATGTAGTCTAGAATTGTTTGCGTCGGTTAATTATTGACTTTATCTGTACTAGGCCTAAAGGTATGTTTGTAGAACGCTTGCCTTACTGCCAATAATATCTGAGGGTCAGTGTCCAGTAAGAATAGAACGAGACGAACAGGTGTCTTGCGTTCAGGATAGGGCATATGGAAAATAACTCAAAGATAGCCGAACCCAGTGGCCGCCAAGTTTATTGTCAACTTTATGAATGCTGGTTTACCTGTAGTCTCGCGTGATTCCAAATCTTCTAGTGTTACCTTACGAAGGTCTGGTAACAAAACATATCTATTTTAAAAGTGAACATGGCGGCCACCGGATCATTGGACCAACGTTCAGCAGGTGTTCATATTTCAAACTTTGAATCGAATATAAAACCTACATACTGTTTTTTTAACGATATTGATGTAACAGTCCTCCATGAGGAATCAAAATGTCTCCGTGCTCGACGTATATATGAACCAATTTAAGATCTAATTTTACATCAAATCCTGCAGCTGGAGGGACTTACATTAGATAGATTTCAGCGTAAAGGCCATAGATTTTGAAGCAACGCGTAAAGAATATGAAATGAAAAAACATCACACCCAAAAGAATTTCCAGTCTGTGTTCTGAACACTTCCTTCCTGAATGTTTTTAGACGAGTTAATTGCTACAGTTCGGCGAAACGTCGAAAATTCAAACCAAAGCAGGGTCTGAATTTCGATGCGAATTTTGCCGTAAAACTTCGCCGGGTAGGCTTATGCCTTCATGTGAATCCACGTAGATTTGCCTGAACAAATAATTGTTTGTCTTTGAAAATGATGTATAGACCTACCGAATTTCGCATTATATTGGTCAGAAATCTTTCTTCAATACACGTAAATTTCAACATAATCCCATTTGTGTGACGGATGTGAAAGAATTGTATATGTAAGAGTTACCTCCTCATGGAAAATACGATTTTGATGAAGTGTGTGCGTGTGTGTGTGTGCGCGTGCGTGTTGGTGTGCGCACAAAACGTGCGTTGTTTGGATATTAACAAAATATTTATAGGTAAAATTATTTCAAAAATTTTGAACTGAACTTGCAAATCGAACAATCATCACTCCAGGAATGATCACAGGAAAAAACAGCGTGGACAGACGGCCTCGAAACTGCGGGATACATCGAAGAGGATTCTGCAGTCCAATGCGTAACCAGCTGAGACACGGCTACGCGGACCTCAATGCAGATCATTCCAATGCGCAACCAGCTGAGACACGGCTACGCGGACCTCAATGCAGATCAGTCCAATGCGCAACCAGCTGAGACACGGCAACGCGGACCTCAATGCAGACCAGTCCAATGCGCAGCCAGCTGAGACACGGCTACGCGGACCTCAGTGCAGATCAGTCCAAAGAGCAGCCAGCTGAGATACGGCTACGCGGACCTCAATGCAGATCAGTCCAATGCGCAACCAGCTGAGACACGGCTACGCGGACCTCAATGCCGATTGGAGGTTGGCAAGAAAGATTGGTGCACCGTGAGATCATGACATTGCTGAATACAACGCCTTGCCTCAGTAACTTATTTGATAGAGTGAGATGTTGGTCAACCTATACTATTGTACTGCTGTGAAATCTTGGGCTAAAAAAGTAACGAAATTGTTGAAAAAGTCCACCTAGCCTTTTGTAAACATATATTTATTTAAGTGTTAAATCGTCACCCACCTCAGCTAGGTTATATGGTGAACTAAGGAGATATCCATTACTTATTAGCATTAAAAGAAGAATGTTTAAGTTCTGGCATGATTTAACCCACGGGAAACATTCAGAATTAAGCACCACTATGCATCAATTACTGTATAATTTAATATTTTCAAAATATATATACATCACCTTGGATTTTATACCTTAAATCTGGTTAAGACAATTGTGTTTTATTCAGAAGGTATACCTCAGCCAATCACTAGTGTTTATATAACGGTCTAAAACCCGAGCTCTACCGATATAAAGAATTAAACTGACTAAAAAGCATCTTCCCGAGGCAAGGCTGATATCCCCACAAACTCTGTATCAGATCTTGCCACGCTTACTGCCATTCGGCTGTCAGACAGAGATCAAAGTGAAATATAGACAAAATGAAAAGGTCAATACAAAACATGTCCCACTTTTCAAACTGTGTATCGCCTCTGCCGGAATATCATAATAAACAGCAGAGAAAGGCGTCCTTCTTTTCGAGCAATGCCTCAAATTATGCTTACTCTTGATTGTCTTCTGGAGCGGTGATATTAAAATTCTGCCTTACTTCGTTAAATACAAGTTTAATGTCTTTCACTGCTCGGGCTATATGCAGAGGGATATATGGCACCATGGCTAGGAGCGACCTTGCCAAGTGTCAGTCTACAACTCTTGAACAATATACTTAAATAATTACTACTTTGGATGGGATTGTCTTGTTTGATGGCCAGTGTGCATATTTGCTTAGCACATTATGGCATGTGCGCTGCACAATGCTCTTAATTAATAAAACTGTGACATTGCCGCGGGTCTGCGTTCCCGCTTGCTGTGATTAGTGTAGTGTTTTTAATACTGCTGAAAGAGATAGACAGTTTAAATATAATGTCAGATGAAAAGGATAGACTATATTAATTGCCAATCCTATGTTGTGTTTTAGATTGGGTTTACCAAAGCCGTTTATAACGCGACAGTGGATTGGTTGATTTGCACAGCAGCGATGATTTTCATTGGTCGGGTTTTGCGGTGCATGGCGAGTCCCGCGCGATGTAAACGGATAGAAGCCATAAGTGCGGCTATTGCTGCTGTTTGGCTCTTCGCTGCCACAGGTTTGTATTCACCCGCCCACTACCCCCTTGTTTTCTAATGTAATGACCTTTATTAGCAAAAACATTTATTAATTGCCAATCCTGTGTTGTGTTTTAATGTTTTTCACTGCTCGGGCTATATGCAGAGGGATATATGGCACCATGGGTAGGTGCGACCTAGTTTTGCCGATCACTCGAACTAGGAGGAGTTTTCTCCTCCTTGTTTGACCAGAAATATGGTGGAAGCGTGACAAGGTGAGGAATAGAGTTTCCGTCGGAACTCACCTTGAGCCATGACGTTTTTTTTTATATTGGCTGGTAAGTAGGGTTCGTAATGAACAACATACTAAGAAATAAGGCATACAACAAACATATATGCTGGTTTAGTCTAGACTTTATTTCCCCCAAATTATAAAAAAAAGTTTGTACATTAAATAAAATTACCTGAAGATTGGTTGTGATATCGAACAAGTCGCTATATAAGGTCTTCGAACACAACATCGAAATGACGAAAGCAAATCCACACTTAGTTAGCCTAATTACGTTCCACAGCATCGCACTCTGACGATTCCATACAAAACGTATGTCTACTTTCGCCGGCTTTGCTTCTGATTAGATATTTAACAGTTTTTTATTCAGTATTGTCCGTCTTGCCGTTTCGTTGTCGTTTGCTACATTCAGGCACAGTTGCTGTAAGATAATTTGTCTTTCACACAGCACATACTAGCCCAGACTTTCCTTCCTCCTCGGAAGCATTCGCAAACGTATTTACCTCCTCCGATGGACTTTGTCACGAATGTATATCCACCTGTAACAACAACAAACACTTGGTCAATTTATTGACAGATCATTATACAGCTCCAGAGAAAAGATGCTTCTATTTTCATTCGAGCAAAGCCATCTTTACCATCTTTTACAAAAAATGTAGTTTTCATACTTTTCCACATTGCTCTAATGTCTCATATATATATCAGTGGCACTAATTCAAATGTATGGCTTACGATGCGTATCTAATAACATCGTATTTTTTCATGGTATTTTATATACGGATTTAATAGCCATTAAAATCATGACCAAAAATAATAATGTCACCAGCTCACGGGGCCCGGAGCTCGTTACTACTGGTCAATAGTCACTCGGACTCCTAGTTTCTTGGAGTATAATGTCACTAGCTCACGGGGTCCGGGACTCGTTACTACTGGTCAATAGCCACTCGGACTCCTAGTTTCCAAGAGGATAATGTCACCAGCTCACGGGTTCCGGAGATCGTTACTACTGGTCAATAGACACTAGGACTCCTAGTTTCTTGGAGTATAATGTCCCCAGATAACGGGGTCCGGACCTCTTTATTACTGGTCAATAGTCACACGGGTTCCTAGTTACTTGGAGAATAATGTCACTAGCTCACGGGTTCCTGAGTTCGTTACTACTGGTCAATAGCCACTCGGGTTCCTAGTTACTTGGTGAATAATGTCACTAGCTCACGGGTTCCGGAGCTCGTTACTACTGGTTAATAGCCACTCGGGTTCCTACTTTCTTGGAGAATAATGTCACTAGCTCACGTGGCCCTATTATGGATACACAAACATTGTGTCACGAACAGTCCCCCGTACAATTCAATGCTTTATGTGACTCCATAGCCAGGCTTTGAATCAATTCTACAAATTAAAAACGTTTCATTATTTCGTAATACTACTCTCTCAGTTAGAAGAGATACTTGTTCAGAAAATATTGCAGGACGATACCCATACGGTGCCTGACTATTGCTCCGGCGAAATTTGCTCCTGCTACACCCACTCGGAGGACATTTGCTGCAGCGACAATTGCTACTGCGACAATTGCTCCGGCGACAATTGCTACGGCGACAATTGCTCCGGCGACAATTGCTCCGACGAAAATTGTTGCCAGGGAATGTACCCAACACAGAGGGGGCAATTGCCGCTGGAGCAATTGTCGGCGAAGCAATTGTTGGTATCGAAACATGAGATGTAATAAAATCACAGGATTTCTGTAGGACTGCTGTCTGTACTGTCTGGTTCAGGAAAACAACAACTAATGTCGAAGTAGATCTACAATAAGTATGCCCCATGCCCAAAATGAAATGTACAGCGGCCGAGATTAGTTTCACGAAGGGAAATGGTTGAGGAAGGCCGACTTGGAATATACTTGTGATTACTCATATCTGTCACATAAGGTCTATTTTAAAGCCTTTGGCCTCGAAAGATCAGATATACTTTTATAATTATATAATAAATCGATAGGAATATAAATATTTAATAAAATCACAGCATTTCTGTAGGACTGATGTCTGCAGTGTCTGGTTCAGGTAAGAAAACGTCGATCATTACCTGATTACGCTGTCTCGATCCATGTCGGAATAATTCGTCGGCTGTTTCCGGCTCCTGTCGTCTCCGTACACTTCATTTGTATAAAACGGTCAAACTGAATTCATTGTGTTTATTGACCTTGTATGTAATGACTAAGCCTTGCGAATGAATACGGGTGCACTGACCTAATCAATCGACCTATGACACCGTTTCAACTCTTCACGTGACTTGATTGTCCAGTTGTAATTGGTTCATTGGACATAATGTTA
>JAUELC010094862.1:0-11893 GCA_031471745.1 Cryptochiton stelleri
AAAATTAGGTTGTCCCAGGCCGTCGGAACCTAGATTTTTCTCGGCCTGATACTTGATATATCTTACCACGTGTTAAAAGGTGGGATGCAAATACACAAGATCTGTTTTTACTTTAAAAAAACACCAGGTTGTTTCAATCAGCAAAAGCCACAATTGAATAACTATTTTGATCTTTACCGAAGAAGTCCGCAAGAAAAATTACTAAATTAAAAACTATTTTAACTTTAGGAAAGATTAAAGCAATTCCTAAAATACTTGGACAGCAATAAAAAGTTAATCCTTTTTCTTAAAAATCTGAGGAAATCCCAACGTAAATTGGGAATAAACCAAACTACCGGTATATGCATTGAGTTTTTGGCATAGTACAATTAAAGGTTTTGTACTTACTATTACTGGAAATAAAGCGTACTAAAATTGTTTAAAACAAATCGTATATCCTGATAAATACATTCTGGTTCTCTAAAATGTGTTGATTCCCTAAATTCATCGAAAAATACCAACTCATTTTTTCGTTCAAAGCAGATAACACAAAATGTGACAAAAAGCTGAAATTACATCCACCATCTTGAAAAACCAACTGTGCACTAAAACAACATCCTAGTCATTTTAAATTTATGTTGTTGGAAACAGGAATGGTGCTCGGTAATATTTTAGTATACATGTACCTTACAGAGTTCGTGTATGCTGTTACTTTCAATTTCAACCGTTGGCCAAGAAAACTGACCTTTAGCAGCTTAAAAAATAAACAAATTTACGATGCCTTGGCTCGTGATTTTGCCCGAAAGATGAATCAAACACCTTGGGCTTTCTGAGTGACAAGAAGCAGTTGTGGCGTCCTGTTATGTCCTGTGATTGTCTTGTATATCTTGTCATTGTTTATCTTGTCATTGTTTGTTGTTAGTGGAGCAGGCTGGTTTCCTTCACTCATTGGGCTGGCACGCCGTCATATGAGTGAAATAGTTTTAAGTACGGCGTAAAACCTCAATCAAACAAACAAACAGAGAGCTAAAAACAGCTCATATAGAAGGGTGTGCAGGAGAGTCACTAGTAAAACATAATCTCTAGTTTGAATATGTTTGGCTGTCAACATGTTATGTTCACCCCTCCTGGAACTGTGGAAAGAATGTCAAAGTTTCTCAAACACAACATACATGTATTCAGTCACAAATTTCTCTGCAGATCCTAACAAAAAAAAACACACATCCTTTTCAAATTGTCTCCCCTAGAAGAAGGAATTCACCCCACATGGTTGATGCTGGTTGTATGTTTGCATGTTTTTACCGGGGGGTTGAAGATCATGTTACAATACACCAAATAAATAACCTAATGAAAATAGAACATGATGTGGACATGATGTGGACATGATGTGGACATGATGTGGACATGATGTATACATCATGTTGACACCATGTCTAAACCCTGTCTACCACATTGAATTTGAGACACCGTTTTCTCTTTAAACTCTTTATTTTTTTATATTTTCATAAATTTCCACACACATGTTCACTGGAAAATATTGAACATTATTCACACAATGTTTTTGGTTGAACTTACAATGTAATTATCTCAAAATTAGCTGTGAAACTGAATAGCTGGCTGGAACATGATGTGAACATAATCATGTTGGTGTACTGTACATGTGTGTTTTAAGGCACCTGTCTATGTCAGGCTCACCACGTGTGTGTGTGTGTGTGTGTGTTTCACATTGTAAGTGTGTGTGTGTTTATCACATTGGTATCACCTCTCTATACATGACACTTGGTATGATTTATACCATTCATACAGTATTCTAAAATAAAGATTATTTTGCATGATTTGAATTCATTTCATGGTTTTTTCAAGAAAACTGAGGTACTTTTTAAAGTAGGCATGATACTCTTGATAAATGATATACCAGTCGTGTCCCTCGTTCCTGCAAAAGTAACAGGCGGTTGGAGGAAGCTTTCAGTTTGCCCTGGAGCTTAAATATTAGAGCTAAGGGCCAACACGAAGCCATTCTGTTTGTGGCGTCTAGCACTGCAAATCCGCACACTTTGTCTTATTGCATCTTTTATTTAGTTCTGTGCTTATCGTGTATCTGGTCATTGTTTGTTGCCAGTGGTGTCGTGGGTGGTTTCCTTCCCTCATTGGGCTGGCATGCCATTATAGGAGTTAAATAACCATAAGTACGGCGTAAAACCCCAATAAAATAAAACAAACAAACCATGTAAACATTAACTGTGTATAGTAAGTTTTCCCAATGCCCTCCTCTCCATGCTGTTAAGATGTACCTAAGACGGGTGTCAACGATAAAATGGGTGACCAGCTACTTTGAGATATCGAATAGTCCTGGTCACACAGGTCCACTTCAGCTCAATTTCTGTTTTACAGATTTACTTTTTTTATACACAAATATTAATTAAAATTGTTCTATTGTTTTGTTCAACAGATGAGCAGACAACAGAAGGTGAAACTAAAGAAGGTGAGATCAATTATTTGTGAAATTTATTATTGATCGGTTGTTTTTTCTACATCAAATAATTGTTTTCAAAATACTTGTGGATGTGCACATGGCTACACTAAGTTAATAGTCTAATGTATGAGTGTTGTGGTTCAGGGCACTGTGACTGTGTACAGCCAGTTTCAGAAAAGTAAAACATACTTACATGTAGCTCACTTGTGCTCAACCACTAGTTGTACCTAGTCTTAAGGGTGAACAGGATGACTCTGATCGACATGAATTCAGATGCAGCGAGTTGGGAAGAGAAGTCTATGCTAGCAAGTTCTTATAACATGGGCGGGTGGTTTTGAGGGAGCTTTGTGTTGTCCTGGTGCCCTCAGAGCTAAGGGGCAGCAAGAAGCTGTTGTGGCGTCCTGTTATGTCCTGTGACTGTCTTGTATCTTGTCATTGTTTGTTGCCAGTGGCGTCGAGAGTGGTTTCCTTCACCCATTGGGCTGGCACGCCGTCATATGAGTGAAATAACCATAAGTACTGTTTAAAACCCCAAACAAACAAACTTAGCTAATACAACGGTGGGTCCTAGGGGTGTTCAAGACCTTCAAGAAAAAAACCCAACAAAATCAAATCGCGTAAAACCCCAATCAAACAATCAACTTCAATTTCAATATTGACTAAAATGGTTCTTTAAATTCAGTTCTGGGTGTATTATGTACTGCTGGCGGTGCTCTTGTTAACATTCAACATGTCCCGTGATCAGAGGCAAAGCTAAGTGATGTTGGCACATTATATCATAATTAGGTCACCTCACTAGGTCAGATCGACATGGATGGAAAGAAATGTTGATGTTGATTTCATTACAGCTTGAATACACAATACTGCAAAATATATATTAAAATATCACCACGATTTTCCCTGTATTATATTATATAATACCAGCTAGTCTGTCATTGTTTCACTGTTACTCTTTCGAAATACTATTTATAGTAAAAAAAAGTCCGGCTAAAGTGGGCCGGGCTAAAATATTTTTGGGTTCAATGGGTTTGTTTGTTTGTTTGATTGGGGTTTAACGTCCTACTCAAGGGTACATCGATTTCACTTATATTATGGCTTTGTATTGCCGATGTTTGCCGGAAAACCGAGAAGAAACTAACTATTTATTGAACTGTCACACTAGTCAACATTCCAATAGTGAACTATTGATACATGTAGTCTTACAGGCTACCAATAACTATCATAATAGTTAGTCTCACTATCGATTCTGTCAATAGTTTGCCATTGCCAAACGACCCATGGACAAGGATACCATTAACTGTACAACATACAATATATCAGTGTAATTTGACGCACAATTCTTGAGGAATGGGTTCTGAAATGTAAGTTAGTGTGATAAATCAAATTTTAGGAGTAAGTTGCTAATTTTCACAGTGACATGTTGCAATGTTTCAATATTTCAACTATTTCAAATGGTTTCTGTGATTAGTGACTGCATAAAATGATTGGTTCATTTTGATTAATGTTAATGGTGGTGGAATCCGAGCTAACCACCCCCGCCCATGCAAGTTATTGGCAACTTTCTCACATGGTGGTGTTTTTCTAGCCCAGCCTAGCTTAGGTAGAATCAAGATCATGTAACGCATCGTCGTATACTGTGATTGATCAATACATGCAGGATCATGTGATGGAAGTGCAGACAAAATTTGATTTGTTTGTTTGTTCAATTGGAGTTTTACGTCGTACTTAAGGTTATTTCACTCATATGACAGCGGACCAGCCCAATGCAGAGGTCAAAATGTTCGGTCGTTCACTCGTTTTTACGACCTCAAAAAAAAATTTGACGAGCCAAATTCGTTCTGAGCTTGTCATTATGACGAATGTAAATTTCAATACATAAAGACATTAAATCTGAAGGTTTTTTGAGCGTCAGGGATAATCTACAAAACTGTAAACATAATCTGTTTCGCTAACCGCTGAACAGATGTTGCTACGTGTTTGAGAGAGGTTGTGGCGAGTTTCTGTTAGCAGACATCACCAATCAATATTTGAAATGTTGACAAAACAATACGTAACATGTAAGCTACAGTGTAAGGCCTAACAAAGAATTCACAGATCCTGACAAGGCTATATTCGATGTTCCGATCTAGCCCAACCATGTGGATACCGCCGATATGTTGCAACAAGTAGGCCCTACCTGTTATACTTAAAAATTTGAAACTTTGTCTTTGTGTTCAAAATTTAAAAAAAAAAAAATCAGATTCATTCTAATAACCGTGTTAATATCATCTTTCCAATTATACAAACCAGGGATTTGAAAACAATACAACATTATCAACATAAAATAAAAATGGTCAACATTGAATATTAATTTTAACAAGTTCATTTTTATTGTCTGTTTAATGATATCCAGTTTTTATACAAGTTTACATTTGATGGAATTTTGATGAGAGCAAATGATCCTCATTTATTTATTAAATACAAAATGAACGCTTCCTGTCTATTCTAATTGACCAATCAAATGTGATCTTTACCAGTCAATATCTATGAGGAACTATACTGATAAATATGCAATGCATAATCTTTTCAATGTTGTAAAGCAACTTTGCATCAACTATCTAACAATGACAAGTACAAAGTTATATAAGCTTACTGAAGGCTATTTGTCTCTTAATTACATGCAGAATTTATTCCGTGTGGTCTTAGTTCCAATAGTGTACCGGTATCCTATGATTTCCAAGAATGAGAGCTAGATGTCTTAACATACAACTTACATACATGACGTCATATAAGTCATGCTGACATCCATCAAAGAAAACAGGATATCCAATGACATTGTTTAACACAATAGTTTCAGGGATCTGTAATGACTACCAGGTGGATGAAGAAGATAAAAAAGGAAAAACAGCAAACTTCACACAATCATATTAATTCCCGAAGACTGGTGGGAAAACTATTACACAAACCAGTTGTATACACAAACACATGTTATGTGTAAGCATTTTCTTTCTCTCTACAGTTAAACAAATATAAAAAACTAGAACCCATTTTCAGATTTACTGAAATTAAAAACACATTTGTGGATAATTTAACTAACAAAGGGTATTTATTTAGCATCCCTATGTCTATCCTTTACTACCATATGAGAGGAATCCAGGTCACACTCTACTGGGACCCCAGCACAAAGATAGAAGAGGGTTTGTGGTACACCATCTTCTGGGGACAAAGAAGGTCCTGACGTGAAACGTTATTTCTCCCCTTGTTGGGCATACCCTTTTTCCCCCGTCAATGGAGGAGAATGTAAGTCTCCACCGGGCACTGATCGGCCAGGCAAAGGTCATGATGATGTGGAAAATTTGAAACTTTTATTTAATGAAGTCAGGCATCACCACTCTAACAGACAATCAACAAAAAGTATTGGAGTCTTTGCAAGAAAAGACATAAGGCTTTGTTCCCTGTTTATAATATTCAAAGATGTATTGCACTGTTTGTAAAGTGATAATTAATTGGTCTATTGGTTTAAGCTACTTCACTTTGACCATCGCCTGACCGCCAAAACTGAGTAAGTGTGCCAAGGCTGATGGCTAAATTTGTAGCAAAATTAGAATTGCCCTGGGATGACGGTGGTACTTTGATGTTATTATATCATTGATCATGTACAGTGATGTCACAGTACAAGACTATGCAACGTGTCAGAGAGGAACTTACACAATTTTGGACTTTCAACATTCTACACACTGAAGCACCAATGAACGATTCAATCTGCTTATTTAGAAAATTGCAAAATTGGTCATTTCTATGTTCATTGTACATTCATGCAACAAAAAAAGGGAAACCGATTTGTTGTATTTAAGCAATAAACCTCAATGTGAAGTACCTGATAGATCTGGTTGAATGAAGCAGTACCTAAATATATTATTCAGCGCCTTGTAGATGTGCAAGATGATACTAGATGTAGCAAGTGATACATGATGTAGGAGTTCTCTTTAGGAAACCCGCAGAATACAATCTTCATTTAGATTATACCTTGTGAGGGGTCGTCCATATGGTTTAGTAGAATACTGAGCGGAGAGGGTGTACTGCCGAGGAAGTCGGAGCAATACCAACAAACTCAGGTGTAAGATGATAAGACTCAACAGCAGGCACCAATCCATACAAAATTCCATGTTAAAGTGATCTTATAGATATAATACAGAGATATTCTTAATGGAGGTGTCATCGGAGCCATACTGCAAGCATCATACAGCCAGTTCTCAGTGTACACGTGGGAAATATCTGTTCCAAGACAACGTGTCTGATTTGCTTATTTGATTGGGGTTTTACACCGTATTTAAGGTTATTTTGATCGCTCACTCTTGAAGGAAACCAACGGAGATCAACATAAAAGTGGCAACAAACAAGAACAAGATACAAAACTAGAACAGGACACAGAATACGATAAAGTGTGCAACTTTTACAGTGCAAGACACCACAACAAATTTGATTTGTGTTGCTCGTTAGTTCAGACAGCACCAGGCCAAAGGTGTTGCTCGTTAGTTCAGACAGCACCAGGCCAAAGGTGTTGCTCATTAGCTCAGGCAGCACCAGGCCAAAGGTGTTGCTCGTTAGTTCAGACAGCACCAGGCCAAAGGTGTTGCTCGTTAGCTCAGGCAGCACCAGGCCAAAGGTGTTGCTTGTTAGCTCAGGCAGCACCAGGCCAAAGGTGTTGCTTGTTAGCTCAGACAGCACCATGCCAATGGTGTTGCTTGTTAGCTCAGACAGCACCAGGCCAAAGGTGTTGCTTGTTAGCTCAGACAGCACCGGGCCAAAGGTGTTGCTTGTTAGCTCAGACAGCACCAGGCCAAAGGTGTTGCTTGTTAGTTCAGACAGCACCAGGCCAAAGGTGTTGCTTGTTAGCTCAGACAGCACCAGGCCAAAGGTGTTGCGTGTTAGCTCAGACAGCACCAGGCCAAAGGTGTTACTTGTTAGTTCAGACAGCACCAGGCCAAGGTGTTGCTTGTTATCTCAGACAGCACCAGGCCAAAGGTGTTGCTCTTTAGCTCAGACAGCAACAGTCCAAAGGTTTGACTATTTGTTTGTTTGATTGGTGTTTAACGTCATAGTCAAGAGTATTTCACTTATATGACAACGGACTATCATTTCTTACTCTGCCTTACTTAATACAGTGTAAAACGGAGAGAAAACCCCTGCAATAGCCGGAGTCATTTTGTGGGACTCCCTCATACCTGAGGTCCACTGGGCAACTTGAATCTGTACTATACAAGAACAATGAAGGAGGATCAGCAGCCCAACACACTAACCACGACAGTGGCCCATCAGGCCGAAGGAGGATCAGCAGCCCAACGCACTAACCTCGACGCTGGCCCATCAGGTCAAAGGAGGATCAGCAGCCCAGCACACTAACCACAACACTGGCCCATCAGGTCAAAGGAGGATCAGCAGCACAGCACACTAACCACAACACTGGCCCATCAGGTCAAAGGAGGATCAGCAGCACAGCACACTAACCACGACACTGGCCCATCAGGTCAAAGGAGGATCAGCAGCCCAACACACTAACCACGACACTGGCCCATCAGGTCAAAGGAGGATCAGCAGCCCAACGCACTAACCACGACACTGGCCCATTTATCCAAAGGAGGATCAGCAGCCCAACCCACTAACCACGACACTGGCCCAGGCCGAAGGAGGATCAGCAGCCCACCGCACTAACCACGACACTGGCCCATCAGGCCGAAGAAGGATCAGCAGCCCAATGCACTAACCACTACACGGGCCCATCAGGCCGAAGGAGGATCAGCAGCCCAACGCACTAACCACGATGCTGGCCCATCAGGCCGAAGGAAGATCAGCAGCCCAACGCACTAACCACGACACTGGCCCATCAGTCCAAAGGAGGATCAGCAGCCAAACACACTAACCATGACACTGATCCATCAGGTCAAAGGAGGATCAGCAGCCCAACACACTAACCAAGACACTGGCCCATCAGGTCAAAGGAGGATCAGCAGCCCAACGCACTAACCAAGACACTGGCCCCAGGCCGAAGGAGGATCAGCAGCCCAGCACACTAACCACGACACTGGCCCATCAGGCCGAAGGAGGATCAGCAGCCCAATGCACTAACGACGACACTGGCCCATCAGGTCGAAGGAGGATCAGCAGCCCAACGCATTAACCACAACACTGGCCCATCAGGTCAAAGGAGGATACCAAGCTTTTATTTCTCTATTTTCTTTTAGCACATGAGATTATGTTAATAATAAACTTCATGGTCTTATACAATAAATGATAGATGTCCACACTATGAAAAGATCCTGGTCAGAAAAAAATTAAATCTTCACTCTCACCCAGGTTTCAGGTTTTTATAAAGTAAAGTGACAACTCCAAGGAATGATGAACAATTCATTATCGTCAGTTCAGCCGCTGTTAAAGGTCAAATCCATAAGCTGTATAGCTTTATATTGGAATGCTAGCTGGTGTTCCCCGTAATATGGAGTCCTGGACTAGTAGAGTAACCATTAAACAATCATTAAAGCAAACATTCAGTGTTGTGACAATGATTAGGGACCAGATATATAATGGCAGTAATTTACTAATGGGTTATATTGTTTGACAGCCAGTATAATAGCTCTTGATTGTCACCTCCCAACTCATACACTGCAGTACTAATGCCCGTTAGACTCTCACCTCCCAACACATACACTGCAGTACTAATGCACGTTAGACTCTCATCACGGTTCGACATACATAGACTTTTTTGTTTGAGGTTTTACCCCATACGTAAGTTTATATATCTCAAACGACGTCAAGGCAGTCCAAAGGATGAGTCCCTCAAACAATGGCTTAATACAAGCAATATCTTCAGTGAAACTAAAGTCCACATTTTAATTAAGTCCCCACCCCCCACACTCCTCCTTCCCAATCATAGGTGAAAATGGATTAGAAACAACAATCAATAAAGACTGCAGTCAAAATATTGAAACGCTCAATGTAAAAACAACAAAAAAAAAAAAAGTTTTGGAGGAGCTACATGTAGAGTTTGTCCAAAACAGGTGCTCTTTACAGATTGAATGAATGGCCACTACTGTTTTGTTTTGCCAATTTTATTTTCACTCATAGTCTAATAAAAGAAAATATTGGTACTTATAGATGAATATGGTACTTATAGATGAATACAGTTCTTTCAGTTAAATGACCTCAATATTATACATCTTTCAACTTCGACACAGAGGGAGTCCATGCAGATTTATATGAAGCAGAGGCCACATAGAAAACTGTGTCTGACTTGAATTTTTGAGACTGGAGAAACAGTCCCTTGTTTTTCTCTTGTACAAACAAACATTGACTCCATAACTATGTGTAACAGTGTAAGTGACTGTATCACTATGACATCATCAATCTGACTCACATATATTTTCACAGAGCACATGTGTGAGTGTCCATTAATAACAACAAATTCCTGGACTTGGCCTGATGATGAAGGTTAGATTACTACTACCTTTTTGTGGTAAATTGCTGACAAAAAGTATTTATTCTTGCCAAAAAGTTTAATCCTTGGCATATTTATAACTTTCTTGTAAATGATCTCCATATGCTACAACTATAGTTTGTTTACATGTATCTCTATAATTTAACAAACCATCCCATGTGGTTCAATAAAATCAAAATATATATGTTATTTTAAATAATGTATTAATGTAATTTACAAACATCCTTGGCTCAGATAACTTTTTCATAAACTGTTGATTAATTGTTGGGTTTTTTTTCAACTCCAAAAGTAGATTTTGTTTATTTCACTTATATAACGGTGGTGCCAGTTTCAATGATGGAGGGGAGGAAACCACTCTGACTCCCACAAGTCACTGGAGGAAACCACCCTGGCTCCCACAAGTCACTGGAGGAAACCACCCTGACTCCCACAAGTCACTGGAGGAAATCACCCTGACTCCCAAAAGCCACTGGAGGAAATCACCCTGACTCCCACAAGTCACTGGAGGAAACCACCCTGACTCCCACAAGTCACTGGAGGAAACCACCCTCTCCTACAAGTCACTGGCCGCTTGCCCACTCGTCACACACACAGATGCTTTTGAGCGTAGCCAACAGACGGACTCCACCCCATGAACCGCAATGGCGAGAGGTATGAGAGCGATATGCCCAACAAATGTAGCCAGGGCTCTAATAGTTTTAAAGCATTAAACCAACAAGGAGAAGCTAGTGTCTTTTCTGAATCAACTGCTGTCGTAATATCCGCAAGGAAAACACCAATAACTACCATATGTGCAAAAAAAAAGAATAATAATAATAATTCAAGTTTTCAAATTAACCTTTTACAAAAAGTATAAATAAGATTTATTAATTCACAGGTGTTTCAATGTTGATTTGAATTTAATTGTACATCTCAAATCTATGGTACATGTAAGCATCATTAACTTGATTATCACTTTGTTCCTCAACGCCTGGCTTCCACTGATACGTTTAACACAGTACAAGAGTAGTGTAACTCTAAAAAGCAAAACACTCATTTGTTTCTCTGGACACAAACATTTAAACTATGATTTTGTACTTCTTACTCTGCCTTATTTAATATGGTGGAAAACCAAGAGGAAACCGTGTCCCGCTGAAGCCGGAATCACCTTGTTTGACTCTCTCATATACCTGTGGTCGACTGGGAGACTCGAACTCTTACAGTACATCAAAGGAAAAGAGAAAAGAAACCTTCGGTCTGTTATAAAATTTGGCAAAGCCACAAATATGACCAAATAAATCACAGACCTGCACTGATTGTCCCAAGAAACTATGACCCTAAATAGTTTCCAAAACAAGAAAAGTGTTGATATGATAGGTCATTTGGGGTTCATTCCACCAGAGAAAATCTCCCAGCTCTGTTACAGTTCAACCCCTCTGAAAGTTTATCTCAAGATGTCAATGAAAGAGCTATTCTGAACAAACACTGACAGATAGGTATGGTAAATACTCTTATAGTCCGAGGTTTCTATGGAATTTCTAACATAGGAACAAAACTCAAATTTTATCAACTCATATTTCCTATACTTTTCAAACTATACTTGCTTATCCCTGTACAAAAATATACAGGTTCCTCAACTCCATCTAATAACTCTTCTGGAAGTGTTTTAAATTTCTTTCATTTCCAATTATCGTGTGTTTGAAAGCAACAGTAATATTTTCTCCACACTTCAACCTGGTATCAACAATATCCAAAGGCCTGCTACAGACTACCGTATGTATTTTGACTGAAAACAGTGCTCGAACAGGTGTCAAACTACTGGTGAGTTCTTCTAAAAGGCTCCTCAAAAATACATCAAGCTTAAATGATAAAGTTCTCCAATGTGTTTTCAAAAATATATTTAAATATTTTCTCTGATTTTTCTGTAAGGAGCAAAATCACTATCAAAAATACAAAATTATGGAGGTCAATTATCACCATGTTTCATTTGA
>JAUELC010095083.1:0-11892 GCA_031471745.1 Cryptochiton stelleri
AATGAAGAGAGAAAAATTTGCTTGCCTCCACCGGGATTCGAACCCGGGACCTTTGGGTTACAGGCCCAACACTCTATTAATAAAAAAACAATTAACATTAACACTCCACCGTATAGGCCTAATATCTCCAATTAGGATACATTCAACAAAAGCAAATTATTGCAAAAAATAATTAACACCAGTGCTGTGAACACCTTGATAACGTCTATCATTTGGATATGAGTTTATTATCGACTTTTTCTTTTTTTTCCGCGGGCGATCGGAGGGGGGCTTCCTATTGCCCTGGTGCTCTCAGAGCTAAAGGGCCACATTCAGCCGATCTGTTGTGGCGTCTGACACTGTATATTTTTTTAAGTTTATCTTCTTGGACATTGTAGAATGTCCATTGACTGTCTTGTGTCTTGTCATTGTTTGTTGCCAATGTCGTCAAGGGTGTTTCCTTCACCCATTGGGCTGGCACTCCGACATATGAGTGAAATAACCGTTAGTACGGCGTAAAACCCCAAACAAACAAACAACGTTTTTTCCCCCTTCGTTTAAGATTAATCATCAGGAGGAGTCACTCATGATGATGGCCTTAAATAAATTATATTACAGTTAGTCTTTGATAATAAAAATGAGATGATAAAGTCTAAACGCTCATTCTCACGGTGCGATTTGTTGTAAAGGCTGTAGGGATTCCCCTAATTTTGATTGGTCGAGTTTTTTTCAGGACCAATCAAAAGGCAGCAAATCAGGGGAATTCCCAACAGTCGTACCTTGATAATGTAGCCTAAACGATGTGTTGTTTTAACTTTCAACATTTATGACACCTTTAACGATGCAAATTATAACAGCCAAATCTTTCCTTTGTTTGGTTAAACATTAAGTATTTTTATTTAAAAAAAAACAATTTCAATGGCAGTGGAGTTTTACAATTATGAGTGAACTAATCCTACGCGTATAGATATATACAAACAAACTGCCCACATGTTTCCTAATCTCTAATTTAAGACAAAACTGATGTCGTCCTTGATTTGCTATGCTGATATCAAGAATGCATCTTACTGTTTTCGCACATGTACACAGACTTTACAATATAACGTCAAAGAAAACCTGAAAATATCTCAAATGTATAGGAGAAATAAAATTTATATTTTCGACATTTTGGGGTAAAACTATCTATAAGTTAGAACAAATACTAGTTCAGAAAAGTTTGCAGACCGGCCGAGACCGGGACCAAGCGCGTATCATCCCACGATAGGACCAGTCATACGGCAACCAGTATATATATCAATAAACCATAATGGAGTTGAGAAGCTGATTGACTCGTTTAATAACATTTTCAAAAGTATTAGGCGGGCGGTTGGAGGCCGATTCGTGTTGCCCTGGTGCTCTCAGAGCTAAGGGGCAACAAGAAGCTGTTGTGGTTTCCTGTTATGTCCTTTGATTGTCTTGTATCTTGTCATTGTTTGTTGTCAGGGTGGCACGCCGTCATATGAGTGAAATCACCAAAAGTACGGCGTAAAACCCCAATCAAACAAACAAACAAATCAAAAGTATTATGCAAATATACACTTGACAATTTGTTATCATCGGTATTGCCCACTATTATTTTTGTTTCACATTACCTCAGCCACACCCCTCTAGCTACGGTCAGTATATTTCTAGCCTACATTCAAGCTGTCTTTGCTTCTTGCATTGGAGGAACATTAACTTTCCAACACAGAAAAACATCATATTTTGGTTGTGAAGGTGTTACTGTTTGATGTTGGAGTACACCGCCGTCATATAAGTTAAATACCCATGCGCACTGCGTAAAACACCAATCAAATAAACAAACAAACTGCAGCCAACCGGCCTTAGTGTTCTTGTTGGCCGACATTTACGATTGTCGATTTGGTGCCTGACTCTGCATGAGTGTCGTGGGTTGGAGTCACGAGCTCGTCTCAGCTGGCAAACTGTTCCGAGCTAGTGTCTGTTCCAATTAAGATAGTGTTAACTGCAAAATAACGATAATACTGTAAATTGACACCTTCTTACCGACAAGCAAAATATCTAAATATTTGCCTTTTTACACTTTTCGTGATTTCAGTAATAACTGCCTATACATTCTTAAGTTATATGTTTTGATAGCCCATGTATACACTCTTCCCTTGTTAGGGGTTTTGTGTAGGGTACAAGAAGACCGCACAAACAGTCTTTGAGAGGTCGCGGATTTAGAAAGATTTGCCTGTATTTGTTTGTTTTCCCTGGGCGTTCATATAGTTGCCGTTGCGCGCATCGCCGTCATGCGACATTTCTTTGTGGAGCTTTTATTTAAACCAGTAACGATGTTTTTATAGCGCGTTATGATTTACTCTATTGCCGTATCATTATATGTTTGGATATTTTTGATGTACCAGGATTAAAGGTCGAGCCTAATGTATTTACCGTGTTTTGTATGCTGAATACATAGACTGACTGGGAGTGGAGAAATGATAACATTAAAATAGGGTGTTCGATTACAATGCCAATGTGTACAGATATCTTCTCAGCTATTGCGATTTCCGACATTGGAATTTAAAAAAACGTTTGTGTGTTTTTACTTACTTACTATTTAACTTTTGTAGATATTTTAGGATCGTGTCATATGCGAAACATTATATCTACTGTACAATTTAATCATCATATTTATTAACTTTAAATGAATTTAAAAATCACGACTTTAATCCATGTTTAAATATTTTTTGTTTGTTTGGCGATTAAAGGGTATTTCACTTATTCGATTTTACAGCGGCCAGTTTGAGGGAGTTTCCCGTTGCCCTGGTGTTCTCAGAGCTAAGGAGCATGCAACATGAAGCCGATCTGTTTGTCACGTCCTGTTATGTCTTGTGGTTATCTTGTCATTGTTCGTTGTCAGTGGCGTATGGGGTGGTTTCCTTCACCCATTGGGATGGCACGCCGTCGTATAAGTGAAATAACCTTCAGTGCGGCGTAAAACCCCATTCAAACAAACAAACAAACGATTTTACATTGCCGGTGGTAAATAGACTACCTGGTAAAAAACACCCCTCGATTCGCGAAACGTCCGGGGGATTTATCTGACATACCGATTGTAATTGATTGCTTGATTGCTTGATTGCTTTGTGGTCAACGCCATAATCAAGGACATTTCACTTATATGACGGCGGTGTACTCAACAGTAAATAGCCACACTAACACAAACCATAAAAGGTGAAGTGTTTTGCTCTGCCTATCCTGTTATATTGGCTACAGTCGAATAGTTATTGTCGCTACAAACAAAGACCTGATAGTAGCCGTAGTAGAAAATACATTAGTATATTAACACACAAATCACTTGACCAGGTTAAGGTCACATACGCACCCAAAAATTAGATATTTTGCGTTGTTACAGAATCACATGAGTTATAGATATTGTTCTCAACAAGTAAAGGTTAGAGGCTTTCTGTTAATTCCACCCCCAGATTTGAAGGTTAAGTGAAAGTTTAAAAATAACCAAAAAAATGAACTTCAAATTCTGCGAGCATATTTAAATGAGGAGGTGTCAATTTGCTGTCAAATAAGGGCCACGCTTTGATATACCGATGGACTCCAAGTCAAAGGTTATTTGCCCCGCCCCTATACAATATTCAAAACGTCGACTCGTTACATATGTATAGGTCATTCGCCGCACGGATCAAATGCTCTGTTGATACATATAAGGAAAGATGGCTGGCCCTCTTTCCGTTGAATTCGAATTATGGCAGGATTTCTCCTGGCTCGTACAAGCCTTGTACACAGTGACTATTTTTTGTTTCAGCGTGAATGTTTTAATTTATGAACAAACTTCAAACTTGTTAAAATCGAGGCAATCAGAATTTGTTAAAAACCTCTAATTTTGGGTGCGTATATGTGACTTTAAACTGTCTCAGATATATAGACATAATTCAATCTCTTCTCAACGCCATGTTTTTTTACTTAATTAAACTGGGTATAATTATCTCCCTTTCTCTCTTTTTCTTTGTACGCTAATCAATTCCCAACCACTAACATCCCCACAGCCTTCGCATAATGCTGTTAAAGCAAAAACCAAATAAACCTGATAATTAATAATACTTTTAATAATTATGTTCTATTTTTCAGTTGGTGTTTAATACTGATCCGTCACCTATTGTTCTGTTTAAAGAATGGCGACTGCAAACGGCAGGCAGTAAGTAATTCACTACATTTTATACATGTTTTGTTAGTTAAATGAGTTAGTTATCTTTATTTATAGTGGGAGATGATTTATATATAAACAATAAATAGAACATAGTATATTAATCCCACATATCATTCACTTAAAACATTTTGTTAGAATTGTATGGCACGTGAAATTTACTGAAGAAAAGGATGACTCTGTTTTAGAAAACCTTGATCAATAAAATGGCATATTTTTCAGGTGTAGTTATCAACAAGTACATTTAATTTTGTTCCCATCGATGAATGATCAGGAAAAACAATTCCTCTTTGTCTATCAGTTTCATAAAAAGGACATATACCAATGAAATGAACTTCATCCTCTACGCTATTTAAATTACATAAACAACATAATCTTTGATCTAACTGTTTACCTCTAGGCTATATCTACCAAACTCCAATTTAGTGATTAGTGATTTACGCGGTACTGGAGATTATTTTCCGTATATTACGGCTGTGTCTGTGTTGTAATGACACAAAAATACATACCGACTCCCGCAAGACACTGACACCTTAAGTCTTTCCTAAATATCGTGATGTTATTTGCGTGGACAGCATATAAGATAAAAGCTTATCCGGATTCAGATTCTTTATTTGCTTGTCGTTCAGCAGACAAGAAAACCTCCATCGCTGGGCGCCCAAGATTATGAATTTGGAACAATGACTGGTTTCAGTTTAGCTGGGGTGGGGTGCCAGACCGGGTAAGTTAGGTATTGATACCCCAGTGGGATTGTAGCTTAACGGCTTAGAATTGCGCAAAGACGGCGACATTCAAACAAGACGTAGGAAGAAAAAACACAATGTGCATGAAGCATTGAAGGTGTTAGGCTTAGTTAAAGCTTCGTCGGGTCTCTGTAAATCTTTTGGACCTTGAGAATGATTTTCCTGCGGCGGTAAAATTCCTTGTTTAACTGCAGTTTGATCCACTTTACTCAATTAACACTACCGGTATTTATTTTTGGAATAAATCACCGGTAGATCTTTCTAACCATTTTGTTGTTAAATATATAGTAGATATATTTATGATCAAATCATCTTTGTTGAAACTCGATTATTGTCCAATGGCGGACAACCGACTCTTGTGTTTTTGGTTAGATGTAGGTGTTACGCCATACGTGAAGCTAACTCACTAAGATGACGGCGTGTCAGTCCAATGGGTGAAGGAAACCACTGACCCTCGGTGCCCCTGAGATCAATCAATGAAAAGGAACAAGACAAGCACAGAACACAAACCAGGGTGCACTAAGACATAGTGTGTTATTTTACAGTGCAAGACACCACACAAATCTGCTTCATATTTCTAGTTAGCTCAGAGAGCACCAGGGCACAGGAAGCTCCCGAGCTGAAATCATTCCAAACGTTTTTCTGGAATGTTTTGCGAGACTTCACCTCTATGGTATCTACACGCCATCCTGTTTGTCTGATGCTGGCTGTGTAACTTAAAATCTCCAAAACAGGAGAGAATCAGAGGGAAATTGCGCGTGGATAAGAACTAGCTTCGATTCGAATATCTCCGTCATGAAACCGAAGCTACGTGAAGTGAGTCAGGATTTAAGCTGAAATGTGACCATATCGTTACACATATGAAACTTGCTGCACACCCTGTTCTCACTGCTTTTGCCAATACGGTATATAATAATAAAAATAAATCTCTATTTATTGAGGATATACAACAACAAAAAACTCAGTCAATAGATCTTCACTCATTCAAATCCACAAAAGTCTACATATATGGTGTATCCGGTAGCTTTAACGTTATGACCCCATTTGCATGCAGCATTCCTTTTAATTTGGTCGTGTCTAAATATTTTCTATTCGGTACAAGAATCTTGGTCAGTGGCAATTCACGCTAGCAGACCTCAGTGCCCTTCAGATGAGTAACTGTTGTTAATTAAACGCTCGTGATTAAGACCAAATTGACCGCCAATCCAGAGGCATTGATCGTTTAAATTTTAAAATACATTGACAGGAATGCACAATGCTCAAGACAGATAAATGAGCTGCCATATCGGCGAAAGATTGTCAAATCTGATATACAGCCAATTCCATATGATTTAGGAAAGGGCCATAGAGGTACATGTGACTGTACCACAGCTTGAACTAGTAGGTTGCAAAGCTACGTCGAACTGGTGGACTGGACGTCCTTGGTTCTGTCTCTTTTCGTTTTTAAGTCACATTAAACTGCGATAATAAACTTGTGGAATTGCGTCTGCTGGTTTTGATTTACACAAGAAAATACACAGGATATCTGAGTTCTTGTGATCAATTTTAACATGACAAAATTTAAAAATGGCTGTCATAAATGGCTATACACGGGTATAAAACATAAAAGCTTATAGGTCGTCATGTAAGGTAGATGATATAGGTCAATGAATAAGTTTGATAACAAGCAAGTATCTTTTCAATCGTAAAGTAATATTTTCTTCTAACTATGTTACTAAGGTGTGGCTGCTACGTGTATCCTGATAGCCATTTGGGCGTTGTTGTACGAGGGAGTCAAATTCTTCCGGAACACCCTTTTTGATGATCCCAACACAAAACCAAGGTATGTTTCAACTGCCCGCCTACACAGGATGGGCTGAGGAGGGGAGGGGGTATTAGTTAGCCTATGGATAACAGCTCTAGTTTTATACAGCCTCCAATCATAGTAAAAACACAGAATAAAACACATTTATTCGTTTTCGATATACACGTACAGTTAACAAGGACTCTCAGTTGAATCCTGATTTAATTTCCACTCTTTATGATACCTCGTATACTCAGAAGTGTACTGCCGATGGGATTGAGTGAGTCGCACCCACCTCTTGTTATTTAATATAGTAGGGCAGACATTTTGTGTTTATATTTTCTACATTTTGTCGATAGTTTGTTTGATTAGGGTTTTATTTTTTCTAGAAGCTTATCCTATAGATATATAACTTTATAAATGAAGAGAGAAAAAATTGCTTGCCTCCACCGGGATTCGAACCCGGCCCAACACTACAGAGGCTATAACGTGGAATTAAGTACCCCTTTAGCTGTTTTTTTAAGCAAAAGGATTATTATAGAAACATTGCATGTTTGAGAATGAAACATTATACAAATAAAGCATGTTTGAGAATGGAACATCATGAATTCTAAGCTGGAGACGGAAAGCGCGAGTTAAACATCGATGGTCGAGGGCTGGCAAATCATGGTGTTATTTTCGCAATCATGCAATATTTGTTTTGTGTCACCGAATGTACTTTGATCTTTAATTTATAAATTTATCACTTAATTTTGAGCAACTCTTCGTCTCAAAGTAGACAGCCTAACAGGACGGGTCGACCGTTGCATCAAAACAAACTACTGAGTCAAAACAAAGGGGAGATCATTTGACGAGGAGCAAAATAATTGTCATGTTCCACGCTACAGCGTGCAACATTACTATTGTTGAACGATATCGACAGAAATCGTGAATCGTCATGATTTGCTGTATACCACGTGACTTACACTCGACCACTGAGAATAAAACAATGTGAAATAAGTTAAAACAATAAATAATATGCGATTTTTTAAATATTGATTGGGCTGTTAAACTATTATTAAACCCGACAACATACATTTTCATTTTTGTTTTCATGTTTATGTTTTGTCTGTGTTTTCTAGGACGTCGCCATTTTATTGGGGCCATCTGCTTCAGACAGTTCTGCACTTGTTACAACTGTTGGGAGGATATATTCTAATGCTAGTTGCAATGACCATGAATATCTGGCTTTTTCTATCAATACTGCTCGGACTTGGTCTAGGATATTTTATCTACGGCTGGGGTAAAATCCAACTGAAGCCCAACTCAACCAATCAAAATAGCGAGTGTTCTCGACAAGGGAGAAAACCCGCTGTAGGCCTCCTAGCGGCCAGTGAAGGCAAAACTCCTAACCATTATGAACTGGAGCCTCTTCGTGAAAACCACTATGTTAAACCGCAATCGGCCACATCTGGAGAAAATGGAGTTGTGGTTATGAATGTGACGTCAATTTGAGTTAAAACATTATTTCTGGGTTTCGTCATGTCAGTTTACGTAGTATTCGTGAAGAATCGTCGGCCACAGGAGATTATGTATGATCGCTTAACTTATTTTGTTTATCTCTAAGGTGGTAATTTACGACTATCTTATGACATAGTTCCCCTATATGAAAGATAATTATGCAGTCAATTGCTTGCAAATAATTAAGTCCGACTGCTATATGTCCAAACTTAACGATAAGCTGCTGAAGTAAATTTATATCTTGACAAAAATCATCATTTACTCATCAGGAACCGGTCCCAACTGACTGGAAAGTATCCCACTCCGATCATTTGTCGGACACGAAGGGTTGTTGTAAGGTGTTACAGCAAGGGCAACATTTATATTACTACGATATAAGTCAACATAGTCTTATCATACACTAGCTTTTCGAAGATTTAAACGGAACAAAGCCTTGAAAGGATTGATTGATTAATTGGGGTTTTACGCCGTACTTAATGTTTTTTCCACTCATATGACGGCGTTATGACGACGGAGACCACCCCCGACGCAAGCCTTGAAAGGAAGTGAATCTGAATAGATACTCCGTATACAGTAGTTTTGAAAATGGTGTCCTGAGATTGGGGTCAGTTTCCATTGTATTTTCCGCGCCACGTAGAGCATATAGTTGTACGGTAGTTCATGACATTTAGGTGGTACCTCCGTAACATCTTCTAAGTACATATGCACTGGGATTACCATAAAAAAATAGTTTGTCACTTTATGCTCTTATAGATCGAACAAATTTTTAACAAGTGATTATATTTAGTTTATATCGGTCGTTATTTATAGTTGCTGTACATCATAGCATTTTGTGGAGACCTCGGAAAGTTAACTTTGACATTATTCCAATCTATCACCTCTAAGATTGCTGAATATGGTACAGTCGATGGGAAAATGTCGTCTTGTATTGTCCCAACTTATTGTGTTATAGCGGGCGGCTGGAGGGAGCTTTCTGTTGCATTGGTGCTCCTAGAGCTAAGGGGCAACACGAAGCCGATCTGTTTGTTGCGTTCAGCACCGTAAGTCTTCACACTTTTCTTATTGTATCATGTATTATGTCCTGTGATTGTCTTGTATCTTGTCGTTGTTTGTTGCCAGTGGTGTCAAGGGTGACCTGTTCGCCAATCCTTCCATCTTTGGAAATAAATATTGTTTAAATCAAGGGTGGTTTCCTTCACCCATTGGTCTGGCACGCCGTCATTTCAGTGAAGTAACCTTAGGTACGGCGTAAACCCTCAAACAAACAAACAAACAAACATTGTGTTATAATAACAGTCAGTATTATTGTGTTTTAATACAAAAGATTCAATATTTGTTTTAACTTTTTTATCTGATTGTCTGACATGTCTGTTATTTCAACCCTCATGTATTCCATATACATAGGTCAAAATTGAATGCCAGTGAGTTCGAACAAAATCCGTAAATTTGCAATAAGATTACCGAGGTTGATACCGATATGTATGCTTTTGCTTATCCTAAATATAACTCTGAAATATTTCAGTAAATTCAATGTTAGTTATGCAATTAAAACGGTGATTGTTTTAAACTATATATTGTTATTTCGTTATATTATTATCAATTGTTGTGAAACGTATATAATTGTTAGTGCTTATTATTGCGTATTATAAAATAAATATTTTATATACGGAAATTCAGAATGGTGTGGTTCGTTTCATTTAATCAAGGGCGGTGACTCTAGGAGACATTTGAACCGATATTACTAGTTATTCCCCTTAGTAGACCTGCGTGAAAAAGCACACGATACCTTGGCCTTCGATATTTCTCAGTAATTTAACAGCACAGGCGTTGTGCACATTAATTAACCCATTTTCTCAGAGCATTAGATTGATTTAACCTTTCGGATGATTCCTTAAGCATCAGACTTAATCCGTCAAACTTACAGTACTGGTTTGACGCTAACCGTGTAGAGAACTATTAACCATATGATGGGTCCTTAACTGTGGGTCAACAACTTGGACTTAAATGGCCGAAAAAGGGACCACCTGCCAGCAAAAACATCATATCTATTCTATCCTTACACGCACAAAACGAAATTTGGTCAACTCACCATTATTTGAAGGTCGATGATTTGTAGCAGATATAGTCTCGCGTGAACCAGACCATTCAGCGTTAACTTGCGACCCGTTTCTAGAGTCTAGTAACATAACATACAAAATTTTGCAAAAAAAAAAAAAAAATCATGGCCGCCAGCGTATCGGGCTATCGTTGATCTGGTGTTATGATAAGCTCTTTTTTTTTAAATATTTCAAAATTAAAATCGAATCCAAAACCTATTTGTTTAAATAAAAATTAATTAATTTTACATTTATTTTTTTAGTCTGAAACATACTGTATTCAGCCAGTCCACACGTTGTTTACTACCTCCAAGTTAATAAGACGTGTTCTTACGCCACGGTATAAATTATGTTTCAGACTTTACAGATAAATGTAAAATTAATTAATTTGCATTTAAACAGATAGGTTTTGTATTCGATTCAAAGTTTGAAATATTTTTTTAAAAAGAGCTTATCAGAGCACAAAATCAACTATAGCCCGATACGGTGGCGGACATGATTATTTGCAAAATGTTGCGTGTTGTGTGACCAGACCCTTGTGGCGGGTCGCAAGTTAACGTGAAGGTTCACGCGAGACTATAGCAGATCAAGACACCTTCAATATAAATTGGCCTTGTCTGGACGGCCTTATGGGTTTGTTCAGAGTGGCTACCAGTAATTAACCACCACTATAACATCGAAACAAATACGAAAGAAAGTAACATTTTTAAATAGAAATCTGACCGCCCTTTCAATACATCATTTGTTTCATTTTTTTTTGTTTTCATTTTTCTTCCATTTATAACTAAATCGCTAAATTGAGGTTGATGTTTTCTGAAAATTGTCACTTTGGAGATAATGGTAATAGCATTATGGGCGGTTTCCGGTCCACTGGTCACTTTGGACCGTTCTCCATAGACTATTTCTTCCAAGTCGTATAAATAGACATCAGTGGGGAAATAGCCAAATATAGACCTTGTAACAGGCGCTTTCGGGAGGTTCGATTGCATGGCAGTTAAGTGAGTTCTGATGTGAAACCTTATTCCTCCCTTTGTCGAGCTTACACTACATTACGTGTCAAACAAGGGGGAGTAATCTCTCCTAGTGTGATTTGATCGGTCAGACAAAGGTCGCGACCCGCACTGTGAAAGACGATGTTGAAGCCATGATCAGACTTTTATTTTACGAAGTAAGGCAGGATTTTAACTTCACCTCTCTAACAAACAATGAAGAAGAAGCATTGAAGTTGCTCGAAAAGGAGGAAGTCTGTCCGCTGTTTACCATTATCCGACAGAAAGGATACAAAAGTGGTAATTGATTGATCCATTCGTTTTAGTAGTTTCACATTGATCTTTTGTCTGACCTTCGAAAGGGTGTAAACGGGGCAAGTAAGGCTGATGACAGACTTTGTGGTGACTTCAGCAATTGTATCGCCCAGGAAAGATAGCTAAGTGTATGATCAGAGTGCCTTATTGTATCCAGATTAACTGGAGGTTAGCGGAGGTTCCTGTTACCCAACTCTCGCAGGCCGTGCCAGGACATCGGCGTATGAATTTCCGCCAATATTTGGGGCGACTTTTGGTACGCAAAATAACGTAATATTAGGTATAA